>LPNX010545130.1:2825-43070 GCA_001517045.1 Pseudotsuga menziesii | reverse complement strand
TATAACAAAAAAGAACAACTACTAGTTTACTACTAGACCTGAAACGAGCTCAAAACTTTGTGCCTACTACCTATGTGAACCTCGCTATCAATGTCCACTCTTTTTTCGTCAAAATGAAATTCAAAAGGCCACTTTGATGAGTCCTCCTCTACAAGACTTCAGTTCTTGCATGAATATCATGGACTCATGACAACTATAAATAACACTCGATGTCATGCAAATACAGATAATGGCATGTAGCTAGGATCACAAACTATGCAGAGGTCGATTTTTGCATTGCTATATAGAGGTGTCATTGGGCACACGATATGGAGAAACAATGGTTATTAATAAAATTTAAAAAAAAAATTGGCTCAAGAATAGTCTTCATTTTGATGGGTGGCATGATCGTGATGTAATCTCCCTCCGTCCTTCCAAACATTTGTGGTTTCTCATGACATTTGTCATCAACGCCACCAAAATACATATAAAAAATACTTGTATTTACATCCTCTTCCCTAGAAATCCTCATCATATAGTCATAACTAAGGATTATTATGCATGCACATCCTCACCTTATAATACGAATTGGGTCAAGGTGCTAAGACAACCATACAATATTAAACATGTCAAGACACAAAGAGTAAGAGGCAACTATAAGTAAGTCTTATATTAAATTTACCATATATGTCTTTAACTAAACTATCAACTGAGATTTTGACACGTTGGATTGTTGTGATATTCTTATCACTCCTTGCCAATTTGATTGCAAAGCATTCTTTGAAGGTGAAGTCCATAATTTTAGGTCTCCTTCCTCATTATCATTCCTTTTGGTAAGACAATAAAGACGGTAGTGGCCTACATCAGCATGGAAAATGGTTTCGACATAGAGGTATATACATTAATTGTTTTCATTAAATAACTTAAATTCCTACCCGTGACTGTCGATTCATTGAATCGTGGACTGGTACAAAACAAAACAAATTTTAGAGCCCCGAGCCCTTAATTAGTCACACCTTGAACTTTCTCAAATCTCAGCCATTAAAATACTTCTTTTGGTATTTTGGTTCAATTTAAAATGAGGATTATTGAGACTCAAAGATGAAATGAAATATTCACTATTCACATGAACTTAGTCTCTTTCGAGCTATTTAAAAACTTAGGGTGATCATTCTTGCTTCTTCCTTCCTAGTTGTGTGGGAGGTTGAGGTCTTGTTATGTGAGCATTATGAAGGTGTTGTTGTGTGAGTGTTCCATCTTGTGCATTAACACCTAGGTGTGTTTATAAATGCAAGAGATTTGGTGTATACAACTAAAATTTATAAACATCCTTTCTATAATATACATGAAAATCATCGATGCATACCATTTAAATCTTATGCACCTTTTCTTTTCATTTATATAACTACCTAGTGCATGTAATGTGTTTTATAACAATGGTTATTATTATCCCCATTAAATCTATCGATGTTGATATTTCATAAATACACACCATTGTGTTGTGTAAACATAATGATGATGATAATAGCCAATGGAATGATATTTTTGTGTCTTCGATACGCTTACTATAAGTAATCGTTCAGTGATAATTTTATAAATAAAGCACCATAGGATATATAGCATGACCAGTTTAACCAACAAAGAATCAACATTGATGATACATTCTTATATCCAATGGCAAATGAGGTCCATAAGCAAGCTAATAAGTTTATGAGATTCAATAACACCACAACATTGAAATCAAAACTAAAGTATGTTTTTAATGATTAATGAAGGATCAATAATATATAATACTTGAATGTAAATTGGTTAGATTCACTTAGGCATTAGGTTTTCAAATTTTCAATAAGGGATTAAATAACAACACTTCCTAATTCTATTATTATTGACCAAAAAAGAGTCAATAGGATTGAACACATTGAGTACATCCACTCACACACAAATCAAATAGTTACTCCAATATTTATGTAGAAATCCCCTTTAGAGAAAAGGTAAAGATACACAACACTAAAGGAAATTATATATATTTAGATTTATTGAAATTTAGATTATATAATTTATTGAAATTTAGATTATATATTTTGTTAAAATATACCTTTTTAAATTGTGTTTTTTCTAAATATAAAAAGAAACATGGTGGAATCTCTCTATATTAATGTTTTTTTTTTCATTATAAAAAAATATGTAATTTGTTATTCTTAAGAATCAAAATTACATTATAGTTGTTCATGTAAAATCCCCTTCAAAGTAAGCTAGAAGACAATATTGAAGCCCTGGGAAAAACATTACAATATCCAAAAATAAACGAGAAGGACTCTACCCATCAACCTGGAGAAAGCAAAAATGCAGAAAAGACAAAATAACTGTGAGACAAAAAATAGCAGGGCTCCTGATAGTTGTCATACAGATACAACCTAAAACAGTCCAAGGAAAAACCATAATGGAGAAACTAGAAGTAGGTAAAGAGACCTTCAACAATCATGATTCCTTTTGAGTACTTACATAAGTGAAGAACACTAGGGCAGTCTCCTATCACAAGCTTTGATAGGTTGTTCACGTAAGATTTGAACTCCTTGTACAGGTGCCTGAAGGATAAAGAAAGAAAACAATTCTTTAGGATCCCAATCCTTTTCAACCAACAATCATAACTCAGTGATTGCAAATTGGTGATACCTCTGGCCCAATCAATTATGACCTTTGAGTCACCAAAAATAGAAAGATAGAGAATTTTTTTTTTGCGAACCATAAAATCCCCCATAAGGCTAAAATTTCAGCAAAAGTACTAGTGCCACTCCCAACACCCATCCTTGCCTTGAAACTATTAGAGTAATCTATACGGAGGATCATGCCAGTACCATAATTTCCATCCTTCTCAGCCCCATCAAAGAATCCATATATGGTATCAAATTCCAACACCGGGCTGATTCGAATCTTTTAAACTTTTGGGGCACAATATCTGTTCCATTATAGAAAACCTGCCACAATCTAAGAAACAGGTAAACCTCCTTTCAAATTTTAATCACTTCTTATAATGTTTGCTTCAGTTTCCCTTTGGAGCATGTGAGGAATGTCGATGTGCAAAAACTCGTGACCTTTGCAAATAGTGGCATTGCAAGAGAGTTCTCATGCTTTTCCTACGCCGAAAGCTCAAAATGCATATTGTTATGAGCACATAGGCTAGAGATGGTGATAATTGCAAATGTAAAGTAGAAGAAGTAACTCCAGCAACATTAAGACTTGTAAAAAACTATAACAACTTGTTATTGATTGGAGTGATGAAAAAAGAACCATACCAGCTTTGAAGCGTTCTGATTAGTCACTACGAGATCCTGAACTGGCTTATCTTTTGCAAAAATAGGGTATCGAGTGTAAAAACAGGGGAGCAAGGGTCGAACGATATAACCTTCATCCCACAAATCTAAAGTTGACGTGTTTTTTTGGCCAAGCATTGGATGCATTTGGTAAGTCTACATGGAGGAGGCACATTCAAATGGTCGATTCTCGAGGGGATGTAGGGCTATGATGCTTCTATCCAGGTATCAATATGGCACTAGTTCTAGTACCTAATTTGTAATTGACTTAGGAACTTAATTTTCCTTTGGAATGCTCTTAACCAAGTTTGCTTCAATGGTACAACAGGGATAATGATGGTCAAGAGAAAATCCGTGCAATTGCTCTATTAGATATCTGAAGATTGAGGTGCATGGCACCAATATTACTAATAGAAGGTAGACAACTTACAAAACTTACACTTCATTGTCAAATTTGTAATTTTCCATGACACAATTAAAAATGACTAACATAAATGGCTAATTCATATTCTTCTAGCTAGTCATTTTTTATGTCATGGCTAAATTAGTCATTTATGTTAGTCATTTTTAACTATGTCACTTATTATCTAGCCATATTTGTTAACTGGTGACTAAATTAGTCATTAATTTTAGTAGTTTATATTTGAGTTAATAAAAATTACTCATATTTAGTAGTAAATCACTTGAAAAACCTATGGTGACTAGAATTTTTAGTCACCTAGTAGCTAATTCCTCATTTTGTACTAGTGTTATTAGTATCTCCCTTCCACCTCATCCACAATTTTCTCAACCATCCCTATCCTCCTAAGGTCTATAAGTACTAGCTCATCCCCCATGGGTTGGCAGAGGAAAGTTATGCTGTTGCACTGAAGCTCTGGCCAAATCTAGGGTGAACATAGAGAAGACAAGTTGAAGATTTGAAGACAATATCTTGCATGAGAGGAGGCATCACAACACTAAGGAATAATGGTTGTAATATCTCTTTTCCATTTTATATTATCATCACCATCATGTACTGAGGACCAAAACACCATAAATTTCCTTAAATCCTCAACTAATGAAGTTAGATCCTGGCTAGGACTTTTATTTTCATCCCTGAGTCCACCACTGCCTTTTCCCTTTATGCAATAACAGTTACCATATTTAGTAACACCTCTTGTTAATTGACAATGAGCGGTTCCACCACCTTTACCCATTGATCAATAAGCAGTTCCACCCTAGTAACACTCTGTCTCCAAAGCAAAAGAGTGGTGCTAGATTTTTAAAAGGAAAAGGAGAATATTCACGAAGCTTCTCGAACTAAAGCTTCATGGCACCCTTATCCCTACTCTTGTGGACCACCTAGACTCGATATTACCACCAGTAGGATCTCCCTTCCATCTCATCCACCATTTTCTCAACCATCCCTATCCTCCCAAGGGCTGTAAGTACTATCTCATCTCCCATGGGTTGGAGGAGGAAAATTATGTTGCTACACTGAAGATCTAGCCAAATATAGGGTGAGCATAGAGAAGACAAATTGAATATTTGAGGACAAGATCTTGCATGAGAGAAGGAATCACAACACTAAGGCATAATGTTTGTAATCTCTATTTTCCATTTTATTATGCAATAAAGAGTTTCTTAACCATAAATGTAGTGTGTTATAATCACTCATTTTGTTATCAGATTCCTTAGTCACTGATATAGAATTGTAGATCATTTTCTGGTAGTTTTGATCTTGTTTGTTGTTTGATGTGTTTGTTGCAGGTAGATTTGTGGAGCTCTAGCACCATATAAGGTTGATACATCATACTACATCATAGGTAAAATACTCATTCCAGATATCTATCAATTCTAGGGAAAGTGGTGTTTCTTGTTATCACTGATTTGTTTCTAGCTGTGAAGGATTCAAGCTAGGGGAACAAATCCTATCAGTAGGAGGTGAAAATTCCAGCTAACAAATCTAGCAACCATACTGTGGAGGAAATTCAGAACTTCTGACCTTTCTTGGTTTTCAATTCAGAACTCCTCATCTTTCTATGTTTTCAGTCCTGGTCTTTATTCCAAACTTCAACTTTTTCAGTGATCATATTTGCTAGACTTGCAGTGAGATTTTGGTTTAGTTTAACCAAATTTGCTTATATATGAAACACATTTTATTTCTATGATTAATTTTCCTATAAATTTTGTGGTTTGTTGCCAATAGTTTGTCTCTAAACTTTCTTCTTTTCACTTTATTTTTGTTTTGAAACCTACAGGAGACATCGCGCTTTCAACAAGGACATTAAGTGGTGCCACCATGTATGATCAATAGACAATTGGTGGTGCCACCACTCTGTTACAATGAAAAAGGTGGTTCCCAGGCAGTAATGCTCTGTCACCAATCTTCTGCAAGTGGTGCCAGGTAGGGTTTTATATACCCCTGTGATTTCAAAGCTTAAGTATCAGTTTGTTTCTTTTCTAAGTGTGTTTCTATCTTCATCATTGAATTCTTGACTGTTAAATTTGAAATATGAAAGTGGTAAAGGCTTATTTATTTTTGCTTTGAAAATCTAGGTTTTTTTTGCTTGATTGTCTTCTTGCTATGCTTGGGTTTGATTTTCGAAAGAATGCTTGGAAGTAATGTAGTCATATATATTATTACTACTAGATCAGCTGGAAAGAAGACTTTTTATTTTGGTTTCTTCATTATTGTTCTTCATAGGTTAGTGAAAGATTTCTTTTGATTTTTATTAAGAAAAAAATTGAGATTGATCATAGTTACATTTGAGGATGAACCATTGCATCCTTTATTAGTTTCACAAACTTTTAGGCATTCATGTTTCTTCCCTTTCTTTATATGCTCTTTTCTCAACAAAAATATCATAGTTTGAGTTAGGTCTTTTAATATTTGAATAATTTTAAAAAGAGTTTAGTTTGCCAAGTAGTAGTAGCACCTTAATTTCTTTCTGAAAAAGAGATATTAGTTCATTTACTTTCAAGTTCGGTCATTAGGAATCTTTTGTTTGCTTGCAATTTGAAAGATAGTTCAATGTGATTGTTTTGGATTTATGTGTTTGAGAAACAGAATTGAATCAGTCTCTCCCACCTGTAAAGGGTACGGTCCCAATCCTCCTTGTTGTGTTTTACTATTGGACCCTACGATATATCGCTAGCTACGAATACTTGACAATCCTAGTAAGGAAATGACTTTTATCAGCCCCAGGTTGCGATGGAGTATTTGTATGAGTATTGGCATGGATCCACATTTGTATGGTCATGGATATGCTTAAATTTGCATTCATATGACATCGAATAAATTGTATGTATGGTAGCTATGTCCAAGTTTGATCCTTCTTTACATGGATCTATGTTGTATTCTAGTATCCATGTTTATTCATCTCTCTCATGGATCTTCCTTGTATTGGTATGAAGCCATGATGAGGAGTCATTTGGATATTAGTCAAAATTATTGATGTATTGCAGAGAAGATGGGTTGATGATGATCTCTGATCAAGCGATTTCTTGCCTTGAAGTGATAACTTGTTCTTACAAAGCTCTTGCCTATCGCATCTCTCTAGCCTCATGGTTTGGGGGGGTATTCTGTTACACATAATTCTTATCACCATCATGTACTGAGGACCAAAACACTAGAAATTGCCTCAAATCCTTAATTAATGAAGTTAGACCCTGGCTGGGACTTTTAATTTCATCCCTGAGTCCACCACCACCTTTTCCCTCTATGCAATAAGTATTACCCTCTTATGTAATTCCTCTTGTCAATTGACAATGAGCAGTACCACCACCTTTACCCTTTGATTAATAAGTTGTTCCACCCTGGTAATGCTCTATCTCCAAAGAAAAAGAGCAGTGCTAGATTTTTAAAAGGAAAAAGAGAAGATTCACGAAGCTTCTCGAAGTAAATATTTGTGGCACCCTTATGCCTTCTCTTGTGGACTACCTAGACTCAAGATCCCCCCTAGTAGGATCTCCCTTCCACCTCATCCACCATTTTCTCAATCATCCCTATCCTCCCAAGGGCTATAAGTACTAGCTCATCCCCCATGGGTTGGAGGAGGAAAGTTATGATGTTGCACTGAAGGTATGGCCAAATATAGGGTGAGCATAGAGAAGACAAGTTGAAGCTTTGAGGACAAGATCTTGCATCAGAGGAGGAATCACAACACTAAGGAATAATGGTTGTAATATCTCTTTTCCATTTTATTATGCAATAAAGAGTTTCTTTCCCATAAAATGTATGGTGTTATAATCACTCATTTTCTTATCAGATTCCTTAGTCACTGATATAGAATTGTATATCATTTTCTGGTACTTTTGATCTTGTTTGTTATTTGATGTGTTTATTGCAGGTAGATATGTGGAGCTCTAGCACCATAGAAGGTTGATACATCATACTTCATCATAGGTAAAAGACTCATTCCAGATATCTATCAATTCTAGGGAAATTGTTGTTTCTTATTATCATTCATTTGTTTCTAGTTGTGAAGGATTCAAGCTAGGGGAATAGCTCCTGCCCGCAGGAGTTGAAAATTCCAGCTAACAGTTATACGATTGATTCATGAGATATGAATGCTATGTTTGTTCATAAAGATATGAATATAGAGTTGCATGATTATTCCATTGGGTTGCATGATTATTTGATTATCATATGCTTTTATAAAGTCAAATTTTATTTTATTGGACTTGGAATTGTGTTTAGCATATACAGTATTTTTTTTCTTTATTGAAATGGTATCATTCTCATGAGTCCATATTTTTCAAGATGATATAATACTAATATAAGAGTTATATAGGACTGATATATACTCATATTGGACTGATATGAGGCTGAAAACATCCTTTATAAGACATGAGATTTAGTGTTGCATGATTGCTTCATAAAATGTGAACATAGGACTACATGATTACCAAATAGAAGGCTACATGTTTACGTCATGAGATATGAACATGGGGTTGTGTATTTATTTCATAAAATGAATTTTTTGGACTGATATAGGGCTGAATATTAGTACATAATATTATATTGGGTTATAATAAACCGGTTGTTCAATATTTGTACATAACTATGTAAATCATTATCAGTATATTAAGAGTATTTCATGTGAATAAAATTCATGAGTATGAAATGGTTCTAACCATTAGACTAATTTGTCTTGTAGGGAAAATTATTATACCCTCACCTACAAGTAAAGAAGGACATGAATGTGGAGTCATTCTCATGGTGGAGCCTAAAAGAGAATAGTTCATGAGTTTCCTATACTTCTCGGGAAGCAGACATAATATATGGCTTAATTCTATTTTGATAGATGTGAATACTCCTGAAGATATTCTATCTTATTTACATTCATGTGACAAATATGAGATTCATATATAGATGAGAATAAGTCTCTATGATGGAGGACCCATATTATGATTCTCACATCTACATCGTGAGATGGAGTTGTGTTAATGTATTTGTAACTTTGGAATGTATTCATCCATATATCTTATGTATTGTACCCTGATGTTTATTCTGGGATGTGTCTGTAATGTATTTGAGTCATTTCATGCCCCGATGTTCCTATCAGGAGGTTCTATAATGTAAACAAGTCATGTCAAGTCATTGTGGGTAACCCTCCTATTGATCAAGGGTTAAAGTCCCCGTAGTTCCGGGACACTAGGGTTTTTAGACTCTCCTAGAGAAGTCGGCCCTAGTAAGTTATTGTCAAGTTGGAAATTAGTATAAATAGAGAGTGAGTCTCTCTATTTATCACACACTCACTCACACTCAGTTGTAGAACATAGCTGAGGAAGAAGAAGCTACTGGGGCTAGAAAGAAAGAGGCTACTGCTATCGAGAGATCATATTATTGTTTTGGGGTTTTACTTTTGGTACTGATTCTAACTCCGAGGAAGTTGCAGGGTTTTCTCCATTTATGGTTTCCTTGAGGAAAAACACTGTGTTCATTGTCTCATGTTTGATTGTTGTGCTTGTTATTCTCTCAGTTAAAGATCCTAATATAATGCTAGCTTAATGTTAAAAATCTAACATGGTATCAGAGCTAACCTGAGAAGAAGACACTATGTAGCTACGAGAACTAGGGATTCCTACTTTTTGGATCTCTCTCCACATATTTTTAGCAAAATAAATTTGGGCTGACACTCCTCCCTAGGGTGCATCTTTCTGTCGAAGCAGAATTTGATTCTGATCATTTTCAGTTTTTGACCTGACACTACTGTCGAAAATTAGGGATTTCCACAAGAAGTGGAATTTTTGAGTGAGCCCAGGCATGGATTGATCTACTCCTCAAAATCAAAGTTTAGAGATCAAGATCAAAGCATTTGGTAGGATAGAACTCTGAAAAAGTCAAACCTTAATATGATCCTAAACCAACACTGCAGAAATTCAGCTCCAAATCCAGATCTGACATCTTGACCTAGTAAGATCTAAATAATTTGTATCTCCATTTGAGGTTCTCAATTAATATGTATCATCATACCAAGCTTGATGAAAAGCTTAAGGGAGCTGATAACTTCTGAGCCTGGAAGTATAGGATCTCCGTGGTTCTGGAAGAAAATGATTTGGACTCCTATATCAATGAGGAGGCTCCAGTTCCAGAGGGAGATGAGGCTAAGGCCTTACACAAGAATAAGTTCGTTATGGATAAGAGGATTATTACTAATTCAATCAAGGATCACCTCATACCATAGGTTTCCTCCCTAAAGACACCTAAAGCTATGTTTGATGCCCTAACCAAACTGTTTGAAGGGAAGAACATAAACCGGAAGATGACTCTGAGAAACCAACTGAAGAATGTAAAGATCCAGAATGCAGAGACCATCTAGTCTTACTTTACAAGGGTCTCTCAGATCAAGGAACAACTGGAAGCAGTAGATGAAGAAGTGGAGAATGCAAATATTGTAATGACCACCTTGAATGGTCTCCCTAGATCATGGGACTCCTTTATTCAAGGAATCTGTGCCAGAAAGAAGTTAGTCAAGTTCAGCAAACTATGGGAAGAATGCTCTCAAGAAGAAGCTCGAGAAGAAAATATGGGAAGTGAAGATCAAGCTCTCATGGTGCACTCCAAGAAACCAAGAAGAAGTTCTCATCACCCCAGAGGTAAGCACTCTCACAAAGATAACACTAGAAAATATTTTTCTAGAATCAGATGTTATACATGCGATGAGAAAGGACACTATGCCAGAGAATTGCCTAGAAACAAAAATGTCTCTCATAAGAAGAAGGGAAATAAGAGAAGACATCATGCTCATGATGCAGAGGATGATGAACCTTCCACAAAGAGAATCAGACATGAAAGTGATGATTCCTCAAGTGATGAAGAATATGTTTTGATTTCCTCTCTCATGGGAAACATTACACATGGAAGCAATGATTGGATTATAGACAGTGAGGCTTCCAAACATATGACATGATTCAAGAAATCCTTTGTGAAACTATCAAAACATGAATCACCACACAAGGTGAAACTTGGATATGACTACCAGTATCCAATAAAAGGTAGCGTAGAATCCTCCTATAAGCTAGACTTTGGAAAGTCTATGACAATGAAGGAAGTATTGTTTGTACCAGGACTAAAGAAGAACCTCCTCTCCATATATGCATTAGATGTAGAAGGCATGAGGGTTGCATTTATAGATGGCTAAGTTATCATGTCACTAAAGGGAAAGCCTATTAATGATGCAGTAGTGATTGGGGAACAAGAGGGAGGTCTATACAAATTGAAGGGCCATCCAGAACAAGCCTTGGTCCATGACACAGTAGAGCCAAATGAACTTTGGCATAGAAGGCTTGCACATGTGCATTGCAGAGCACTACCACTTGCAAGCAAAGCTGTTGAAGGTCTTCCAGAATTTCAAGCAAAACATGATGGATTCTGCAAAGGATGTGTGAAAGGAAAGAACACAAAGAAGAAATATCCAAGTAGCGAGAGCAAGGCAAAAGGAATCTTGGAAATCATCCACTCCGATGTATGCGGTCCAATGTCTTCAAGTTAATTAAGCAAGTATGTATACTATGTTTCTTTTATTGATGATTTTTTCTAGGAAGACATGGATATACTTCATGAAGAACAAAGATGAAGTTTTCAGCAAATTCAAGAAATTCAAAGACTTGATTGAGAACCACACTGAAAATAAGATCAAGACCTTTCGATTAGATAATGGCAGAGAATTCACATCAAATGAATTCAAAGAGTTATGCAAAGACTCAAGGATTAAGAGGGAGTTATCCACTCCATATAATCCACAATAGAATGGGATTGCAGAAAGGAAGAATAGAACTATCATGGAAGCTGCAAGAGCAATGCTTCATGATCAAGATCTTCCCATGCATCTACGGGAAAAAGCTACAAGAACAACAGTGTATGTACAAAACTGTACTCCACACAGAGTACTTGAGAACAAGACACCTAAAGAAGTCTTTTCCGGTGAGAAACCAGAAGTCATCCATCTCAGAATATTCGGCTGTCCAGTGTACATACACATTCCAAAAGAAAAGAGGACAAAATTAGATCCTCCAGGAAAGAAGGGTATATTTGTGGGATACTCTGAAACCTCAAAGGCTTACAGAATATACTTCCCAAGATTCAAGAAAATTGACATCAGAAGAGATGTAACATTTGAAAAATACTAAGCTTACAACAAATCCAGAAATAGGTCTGCTAAAGAACCTGAAGAAACAGAATCACCCAGAATTCATCACACAACCATGAATGAAGAAATTCAAGAAGAAGATCGATAATTTGAAGAACCTCAAGAACATGTAGATCCACCTCAGGAGAAGAATCCTCATAAGAGGAAACCTGCTTGGGTGCAAGAAGCTATCCAAGGTGTAGAAAGATATGGGGCTCCAGAAGAGAATCATAGAGAAAGAAAGAGGACCAGGTCCTGCTCCGGATATGTAGCATTATTATGTGATTTCATCGATAAAGAACCTTCCAACTATGAAGAAGAAATAGAAAGGAAAGAATGGAAGGATGCTATGATCGAAGAGTATCAATCGATCATGAAGAATGATATTTGGGATGTTGTCCCAAGACCAGAAGGGAAGTCAGTTGTAACTTCCAAATGGATGTACAAGATCAAGCATGCTGCAGATGACAGCATAGAAAAATATAAATCAAGATTTGTTGCTCGTGGCTTCTCCCAAAAAGAAGGAATAGATTATGAAGAAAATTTTGCACCTGTAGCCAGATACACTTCCATCAAATCAGTACTTGCTATGGCTATAGTGATGAAATGGAAGATACACCAAATGGATGTCAAGATTGCCTTCTTGAATGGTGTAGAGGAAGAGGAAGTGTATGTGGAGTAGCCACTCAGTTTTGAGGCACATGACAGGGAGTCTCATGTGTGTATATTGAATAAAAACCTGTACGGTTTGGAACAGGCACCCAGGACATAGTACAACAGAATTGACAGCTTTCTATCCAGTTTAGGATTTACCAAGAGTAAAGCAGATTCCAACCTTTACTACAAGGTTTAATATGGCAACCCGGTGATGCTCCTACTGTATGTAGATGATCTATTTGTAACAGGTATGGATGGGTTGATTGCTGATACGAAGAGGAAGCTTGCTTCCGAGTTCGAAATGAAGGCCTTGGGTATGATGCATTATTTTCCAGGCATGGAGGTGTGGCATAATGCAGATGGAATTTCCCTAGGAAAAGGGAAATATATAGTAAAGATCCTGAAGAGATTCGGGATGATGGAATGCAAGGCCATGACCACACTTATGGCATCAAACTTGAAGCTATTGAGTGATGCTTCATCAGAAGCAGTTGACACTACAATGTATCGTCAGATGATTGGGTCCTTGATGTACTTGAAGAACACGAGACCAGATATTTGCTTTGCTGTGAACACCTTGAGCCAGTTCCTGACAGATCCGAGACATGTTCACTTGGTTGGTGCAAAGCATATTATGAGGTACCTGAGGGGTACAGTTTATTATGGGCTCAAGTATGAGGTGATTCAGAAGATTAACCTGGAGGGTTATGTTGATTTAGATTGGGTAGGTAGTGCCATCGATAGGAATAACACTTCAGGGTGTTGCTTCAATATGGGATCGGGTGTGATCTCTTGGTTTAGCAGGAAGCAATCCCGTGTGGCACTGAGTACAGCTGAAGCAGAGTATGTCGCCTCTTGTTCAGCTAGTTGTGAGGTAGTATGGCTGAGGAAGCTATTGTCTGATTTATTTGATCTCCAGTTGGATGCTACTTGTATATATTGTGACAACTAGAGTTGTGTGAAGTTGTCTAAGAACCTGGTGTTCCATGACAAGTTGAATCATATTGAGATCAAATATCACTATATCAAGGATATGGTGTAGAGAGGAGCAGTGAAGCTCCAGTATGTTGCCACAGATGAATAGATAGCTGATGTGTTGACAAAGCCATTGGCTAGAGTGAAGTTTGAATACTTCAGGGAGAAGCTTGCTATTCTCCATATCGAGGTTCCCTCCAAAGGGAAGTGATGAGTCTGTAAGCCATTCTGACATGGTGAGAGGATTGGTTCCTTCCATGGTCAGATGTAAGGGCTAAGCCATTCTGTCATGGTGAGAGGATTGGTTCCTTCCATGTCAGATATGAGTGCTGATCCATTCTGATATGACTGTAGGATTGGTTCCTACATGATTAGATATAAGGGCTATTGCCATTCTCTGAATGGAGGTATTTAGTCAATTACCAGGAAAGCTCAGTCTGGGACTGAAGGCCATTCTGATATGACTGTGGGATGTGTTCTCACATGATTAGATATGAGTGCATGGCCATTCTATTGTGATTGAGGGATGTGTTCCCACTTGATCAGATATAAGGGCTGTTGCCATTCTTTGAATGGAGGCACCTGGTCAGTTACCAGGAAAGCTCAATCTAGGACCGAGGGCCATTCTGATATGACTGTGGGATGTGTTCTCACATGATCAGATATGAGTGCATGGCCATTCTGATGTGAATGTGGGATGTGTTCCCACTTGATCAGAAATAAAGGCTGTTGCCATTCTCTGGGAGAATGGAGGCACCTGGTTAGTTACCAGGAACCCTCAGTCTGGGACTGAGAGCCATTTTGACATGGTGAGAGGATTAAGTTCCTTCCATGGTTAGATGTAAGTACAGAGCCTTTTCATATATGGTAGTAGGTGTGTCCTACCATGCTGGTGATTGTAAGTGTTGTTCCTTTCCACATATGGTAGTAGGTGTGTCCTACCATGCTGGTGGATGTAAGTGTTGAGCCTTTCCACAGATGATAGTAGGTATGTCCTATCGTTTGGTGGATGTGAGTGCTGTGCCTTTTAAAAAATGATAGTAGGTGTGTCCTATCATGCTGGTGAATGTAAGTGCTGGGCCTTTCTGACAGGGTTGTGGGATTTGTTCCCGCATGGTTAGATGTGAGTGTTGGGTGTGCCTTTCTGACATGGTGTTGGATGTGTTCCTCTCATTGTCAAATGTAAGTGCTAGGTGGGCCATTCTGAATTAGGGTCAGATATAAGCGCCAAAGAAGACCTACATGGAGGCTAGGCCTACAACCAGCATGAAAAAGGGTTGGCTCTATAGAACTTCCTGTGACGAGAAGAATAATCAAATAGCACCCATGATGATGATCCAACAGTGATGATCTAGATCCAGTGATGATGATCCAGTAGTGATGATCCAGATCTAGTGATGATCCAAATCCAGTGATGATGTTCCATTAATGATCCAGATCAAGTGATGATCCAGATCTGAAGATGAAGATGACTTGAAGATGAAGATAACTCGAAGATGAAGATGGCTAGAAGATGAAGATGACTTGAATATGACGAGGACTCGATGATGATCCAGATGATACAGAGAATAAGACTTGTGCTGATAAATTGTGTCAAGAGAATACCTTCCTAGTTAGGAGGGAGTGTTAATGTATTTGTAACTTTAGAATATATTCATCCATATATCTTATGTATTGTACCTCGATGTTTATTTCGGGATGTGTCTGTAATGTATTTGAGTCATGTCATGCCCCGATGTTCCTATCAGGAGGTTCTATAATGTAAAAAAGTCATTTCAAGTCATTGTGGGTAACCCTCCTATTGATCAAGTGTTAAAGTCCCCATAGTTCTGGGGCACTGGGGTTATTAGACTCTCCTAGAGAAGTTGGCCCTAGTAAGTTATTGTCAAGTCCGGAATTAGTAAAAATAGAGAGTGAGTCTCTCTATTTATCACACACTCACTCACACTCAGTTGTAGCGCATAGCTGAGGAAGAAGAAGCTGTTGGGGCTAGAAAGAAAGAGGCTAGCTATCGGGAGATCATCTTACTATTTTGGGGTTTTACTTTTGGTGCTGATTCTATCTCTTAGGAAGTTGTGGGGTTTTCTCCATTTATGGTTTCCCTAAGGAAAAACACTATGTTCATTGTCTCTTGTGTTTGATTGATGTGCTTGTTATTCTCTCAGTTAAAGATCCTAATATAATGCTAGCTTAATGTTAAAAATCTAGCAAGTTGCTAATATTGCTAGATTCTAAAGAACCAATGTAACTGGTTGATGTACCTCCTGTAAAATAGAGACCTACATGATGCTCATAATTCAAAAGGAATCCTAGAACAGTATTCAAGAATCTTGTTATGATTATTATGATTAGAGGTGTGGGAGTCACCATATAAGATTTTCCTTAGTCAAGGAAAATGTGCAACAGATATCTTAAAGAGTTTTAGGATGATGAATTAAAATTCCATGGCCATCTATATGAATAGAAATCTGAAGTTTAGATCGTATTTTGAAGATCTAAAATGTTAGTTTGAGATGAACCGGG
Source organism: Pseudotsuga menziesii (assembly GCA_001517045.1). Classification (NCBI taxonomy): domain Eukaryota; kingdom Viridiplantae; phylum Streptophyta; class Pinopsida; order Pinales; family Pinaceae; genus Pseudotsuga; species Pseudotsuga menziesii. The sequence continues at coordinate 27,010 of LPNX010545130.1, read as the reverse complement.
TTAGTTACAGGTCTTAGGATCAGTTATGTGCTTTACAGTCTATACATAACATGTGTTGTAGTACCTACTTGGTACAAGTGTATGTGGACTCAGATATGTCTTGCTAAATGAAACAGAGTTTCAAATATATATGAAATATGACTAGTATAGTGATCGAGGAAAGATAACATGTGTTTCTTTAGATAGAGCATTTTTAAAAGAAGTAAAGATTTACGAGGTTTCTAGTTAGTTATATCTGAGACATGATACATATCCACAGATGAGCAACCTTTCCATCATTCTTACTAAGCCTCTGTTCGGGACAAGCTTGGTATGGTACATAAATGCTCCTCTAGTTGCAGTGGGAGTATTGACATGTCTTCATAGGAGGCAATAGATAAAGTCCACAACATTTAATCATGGTACATGAATCAGGCATCCAAGGGGTTGTGATACCTTATGGAGAGAATCCACATGAGCAGAGACATGGTCAAAATATTAGAGACTATTGACACTCAAGAAGATTTATAGTATGGAGTTCCAGAGAATAGTTAAACCTCTTGGATAGGTAGTTGGGGTGATGCAGTGTAAAGAGAAACATCACTAAGAAAGTGATCAGGCCTTCAAGTACATCACAGAGAATGGAAAGGTCATAGAGAACTTCTCTAGATAGCAGAATATTCAAGAAGTCATCAAATGTTGAAGAGTGAAAGAAAAGATGAGACTTTCTTTCTGTATGTACTACACATTTGTGGTATAATGTTGTATGTGATGGATTTAAAATCCATGGTTTCTAGTTTAGAGAAACTTTATCTTGGATTGGAACCAGATGATGCTACTATGCGTAGGTAGTTGGTTGATCTTTGAGCAGACTTGTTGTATTTTATGCTTACCACTAGGCATATGTTTGAGTACCTTTGAGGTACATTAGAATAGGCTCTTTATTGTATTTGATACATGGAAGACCTATTTTTATTGTGCTATCCAACTATTGTTTTAGCATGAGATAGGAAATGTATTGCGGCTACTACTACAAAAGCTGAGCATATTGCAACTAGTACTATAGAGGCAATGTGTATGTCTAAGAGTACTTCAGAAGTAAAATGTGTTTTGTGGATAGTACTACTTAATAAGGAGTAGTGTATCCTGGGAAGCCACTTACTTGGGTGAAAGGCTTGAGCCTACAATCATTAGGTTTTAATAGTCAATATCTGTAAAACCATATATGTGTGTTATGATAAAATGCATTGAGATGAAGTTTTATTTCATTGAAGTCATGGTCATGTAAAAATGAATTCCAATACATAGCTAATGATGAGAAAATTGCAAATTTTTGACAAGCCTCTATCTGTGATAATGTTTTGACACTTCCAAGATAAGCTTGGTATGGCAGAGAATGCCTCCCTTGCTCAGAGGGAGTGTTGAGATTACAGGACCAGGAGTCATTCTCTAGTCTTGTGAGTAATATCAAGACACTAGACTTGTGAGTAATATTAATTCCTACAAATATCCTCATATGATTGAGGTGGTGATGTTGTAAAGCTTGTGAGTAATATCAAGCTAATTCTTGTGAGTAATATCAAGTTCTACAAATATCTTCATGTTGTGAGGTGGTGTACTTTAGAGTAGGGCCTAATGCTCCACTGTCTAATTCCTAGGATTCACTAACTTTTGTGTATATATATTACAAATAATGTAAAAATAGTGGCAAACAAGAACCACCTATTAACTACAACTCTGGAATTTTTTTTCAAAACAATTTAGTGTTTATATACCAAATTAAGGGCGAATGTGAATATATGCATTATTTTTTTATAAAAAATCGCATACCAAACTAAGGAGAACACGTTTTCTTGGAGTTTTAGTAATTTTATGTAAATAACCGTTTTATGTTTTTGAAGGTAACTTGATTGTATATGTTTCATATTTTTACACCATGTTCAAAAAGTGGTGCAAATACCTCTAATATTTATTTTTAGCCATCATATTTATACATTTTCAAGTTTCCATTGCAACTAATGTGTCATAATTTGATAGAATTACCTTGCACTAACCCTGAATGGAGGTTAAAAGTTCCCATAAAGAATATGTATATCTGAAACCCACATTCTCTCAAGCCCTCATCGAATTATCCACTATCAAATTTTTTTATCCAAATAGGGAAGTTGGATCATGTTGACATGATTAAAACTAATCGATGGTGACAATTCAAGTCCCTAGTGAGAGGAACAAATCAGTTAGAAGACTAGTGGTGTGTGACACCACTATAGTCATGGAATACATCTAGTTGTGGCCTAGAAAAATGGTGTGGCAACAACCTCAACCTCTATCAAGTTTATTTTACCCCCTAATTCAACAAGGAATGAAAGTATTAATCAATGAGGTCTAAATCATTGTCCATTAAATACAATCAACATGGTTGGAGATGGATCTATCTCTAAAAATCCTAAATCCTTCCTACATGAAGGAGACATCACACATGAATCTCTTTTGTCAACTATAGAAGGAAAGGTGTTCTTTCTACAAGATGATACCTAGATCTGAAACACATGAACATGATGTGGCTTATGATTTCCTACGTCAAAAGTAATAAATTATGTTTATATTTTTTCAAAACCATTTGTGGTTGAAAATAATACGTTTTGTTGTGAAGGGAAATGTTGAAGAACATCTATCGAAGATATGGGACATGTTGCCTGGGTTAAACTATCAACAATGAGCTATAGTTATGGGAAGCTTGAGAATTAGGATTGTGTGTGGATATTCTTAAAATACCCTTGCATTGACATGGCATTGTAACAATTATTGATTTCTCTATATGTAAGGGAGGTGACGATTATGGGATAAGTACTTCTTTATCCTTAGACCTAGATTTTGACGTAACATAGTTACATGCCCTTAAATGAATGCTTATCTCATGTTCACACATGTACATACATTAGAATTCAATGTGTTCCCCCCTTATGGAGCGACACACTGGTTTCCCCTTGCGATAGTGTGGGGATATCGGGTCCCCATTAATGAGCTACTGGGCTTGAGGAGGGAAATGATTCAGTAACATAGTTGGTTGTTCAGACACACAGTGTGTGCCATCAATCATTGTGATTTCTCCATTTTGGGTCATTAGTGAGTGAGGTGATCTTCCTAGCATAACTTGGATGGTAACTTCACCTTGTTTTACTTTTTACTCACACTAACCTTGTTATTGTTGTTGTTATTATTATTATTATCAATAGACCTTTTCTTTTTGTTCTTTCCTTCAATTTTGTCTTCATCTTGTTGGTTCTCTTTGTCATCAGAGGATTGGGTAGAAACGAAGTCGAAAGATTGTGAGGGGCCTATCGCAGTTTCATTATTTCGAACAACAATTGTTGTTTTAGTAGATAATGATATTTTCACATTTGACTAGATACTTAGCTAACTATAGCATTTTTTTTATAGAACCAACCATGCACCGTTGGCATGTGGTCATGCCTTTGGCCTTGTTCGATCTAATTCTACCCTTGGTTCATTTCACAAAATGTCATATAGAGCCCTAAGGTGAGAATAAACTAGGTCTAACAACTGGGTTCTAACCATGGCTTGTTTTATTGCCACATGAGCTTGTATAGGACCATGTACACGAACAAGGACTTAACAAAACAATTTACCAAGAAAGCATGGGGTATCTATGGCTTGATCATATGTCCCCTCCTTCTCCACTCATGGATATGACTAGAGACGTGGGTGGCACTGACATGTCTAAAGGATATCAATATATACTTTGATTTGTTAGTGTCTACTAATATACGTGTCCTAAAACAAAAGTTCTTGAGAATTCTTAGTTTCTTATTGAAGACATAGAGAAACGTCATCATAAAACCAATATCCTCCTCATAAAAAAGAAAAGATGAAGATTATTCTACCTAAAGTAGTAGAGCACACCTCCTCCTTCCAAATAAGCTCCACCTCCTTCTTCCAAATAAGCTCTAGCATATCAATGTAAATTCTGAAAAAGGCTCATTGTTCCTAAAATTAGTTATAACATTGTCATACAACCTTAAAGTAGTAGTGGTAATCACCAAAGAAACCTTTAATTCTTATTATCTATTCAACGTTAAAGTAGTAATTGTCATATACATTGGTTGTAACCCCTTTGTAATAAATGTGTGATATATTGTACAAAATTTCAATAGAAAATCTAATTCCAATAATCTTTAATATTAAAAAGTAACTAAATAATAAAAAAATTACCTGATACATTTCAATTTAGATCTAAATAGAATATTATTAATTTCACAACGATTTAATTCCAAAAATGTAAAAACACAATCTTAAAATAGCATATATGAATGGACATAATTCGTGAGCATTTATATCTGTGTATCTCTAAATATACCGTCATATACAACGAACAAACATAAATACGGCATATATCTAACATGATATTGCTGGCCTACAGCGAACAGTACTCATATACAACGAACATTCCCTGTTTTACATTACTTTCGTCGTGATATTGCGTAGCCATGTGAATATTTCTTGCATACAACCAATAACCATCATACACAACAAACATATTTTATTTTACCAGAGAAGATAAAATGTGACGAATTCATTCGCTCTGCCCAAAAGTCTCTTGAACACGCTATTGATGCATCACAGCAGTTTGTCCGGTATAACCATTATTCTGTATGTAATTCAAAAAGTTTAAAGCAGAATCGGTCGATAGTACTTCTGAAACAAAAAAAGAAAAAGCTGTTAAAATGCATGGTGGAATAATGAATCTTTCAAAGTTACGTCTTAGTCACTGCCAAATCACTCCAGATTTCAAAATATGGCTGCTTCGTTAGCGACGAAATGAGAATTTCTGATTATGAAACTGTTTCTACATTGAAATTAGAAAGAATATCTCGGAGACTGAACAACTTCCGCTAACTTAGCCGCAGCTTCTGTTGTCAATTCTCCGATGTATTATATATATATATACCGAATCCCCATCGGCGTATGTCAGATGTTTATCCTAAGGTTATCTGAACAGTTTAAACGGAAGCTTCTTTACAATCGACCATTAACTTCTTTTGTCAAATACAGGCACATGGTTTCTTCATCATCATCATCATGTCTCTATTTTTACAGCAGGTAAGCACATGGTTTCATCTTTCTATTTTTATACTGTTTGATGAGTTGTAAAGTTGTTATTTTTACAGTGTTGGATGAATTGTAAAGTTGGTTTTATGTTTCAGTGAATGTTAATTATGTTGATAGTTATCTGAGATTTTGGACTTGCTAAAACATATTTACAAGATTAATTTAAGTGTAACAACTGTATAATAGGGATTTATTTCATAGTTCTTGTAGATCAAGATTTAAATAAGCTTCGTATCAACAACAATTTGTTAAACAAAATGGTAACAATTTTTTTTAGATTAAATAGTATTTATTTTGTGTTTATATTAACTCTAACAATCTCGTATGAATAATGGATATAAAATTATATATTTTAGCATTTATTTAACAACCAAATACCGTCACAAAACTAAGTAGCTAGTTAATCTTAATTCACTCTTTACTTTACTTATAGCAGTGCTAGTAATAACTATTATTATTATCAATAAATAAAATTAATTAAATCAATAAAAATTGGTTCAGAGAATTTAAACACCTTTCTTTTTCAGAGAAAAGGATTCAACACATATTACACATAATACATATTGACAACCTGTTTACATTATAGGGTTGCATGAGGTTGAGATTCAATTTTACTTTTTTATTTTTCTTTCTATTAAGATTTGTTATTTTCTCCTATTTGGAATTTAGTAATACTTAGCAAATATTTTTACTTCTTTAAAAAAACAATCTTTGTAACTTCTTCACAACTTATATACTGAAAATGATATCTGAAAAGAAAGCTTGTCTGCACACTTCTTCCCATTACAAAAGGAACATACAACACGTACCATGCTAAAGAGCAAGAAAATCAATGTTTTCTAGAAATAGTAGTTTTTTTCCCCATATATGTTAACAAAAGTCAAATCACATGAAATTTTTTTGTTTCTAGCAAGTCAGTATATTCACCCTTTCACATTATATTTCTTATTACTAGTTTTTGGGAACATAACATAAAATGTCCAAAACAATCCTCTTGTTATTTTTCCAAGGAGGAAAAAAATGGAAAACAACCATCCCAATAGAAGGAACATTCCTATTTTATTTCTTAGTTTCGTATTTTGAAAAAATCAGATGTCACAGATACTTTCATAATTCATTCACCTCACATGTCACTTTAACTCCTTATTGATGGTGGCCAGCAGTTTGTCGGGTATGGCCAATATTCTGCATGCAATTCCAAAAGTTGAAGGCAAAATCCGTCGGTACTGGGTAGTAGTACTGAGAAAAAAAACAGAGAAAGACGCCAAATTCCATGGTGGAATAATGTATGCTTCATAGTTACGTCTTACTCACGGGAATATGGCTACTACCGTCGCTAGATACGCTGAAATAACGTCGGGGGTGATGTTAGAATAATGAAGGGGTATTTTCGTTATAACTGATTGGAAATTGGAAACGAATATTTGGGAGAGTGCAGAATATCCAAACTTGACCCAGATTTTGCTGAGGAGTCTCTGTCGACTAATGAACGATAAATTCTATGTCATATTATATCATTTTGTGGAATCCCCACCGTCGTATCACTAGTATGTCGCAATGTTTGTCCTTAGATCCTGGAGATTTCAGTTCTTGTGTTTTGTACGTCATTGACATATAGATACCATAGCTGTGAGTTTATCTTGTTTGCTAATTTTTTTTATCCAATTGGTAAGGAGCAGAGTCAACAGTTCATTTTGGTCCTTGCCAGTTGGATGAAGGGAATCATCTATCCAAACAGTAAGAAGTTAATCATCTATCCAATCTGTAAGGAGCAGAGTCAACATGTTAGATTTTTATCATTCAAGCTACCATTATGATCTTAGGATTTTTAACTGAGAGAATAAAGTGCACAGCAATAAAACACAAGCACAACACAATAGACAAGAGACACAAAGAATTTTCCTCGGGGAAACCATAAAGGAGAAAACCCTGCAACTTCCTCAGAGATAGAATCAGCACCAAAGGTAAAACCATAAAACAGTAAGATGATCTCCCGACAGCAGCAGTCTCTCTCTCACCCTGAGAGAGTTTGTCCTCTCTCATTCATGCGCCCCAATGAGTGAGTGTGTGTGTCCTAAATAGAGAGACTCACTCTCTATTTATATTCTTTTGTTCACTTGGAACCTACTCCATCATGTCAGCCAAACTTAACAATTACTTACTAGAGCCGACATCTCTAGGAGTGTCTAATAACCCTAGTGCCCCAAAACTTGTGGAGACTTTGTCTCCTCCAACCAACAAGGAGGATTATCCTTAACACAATGGTGGGGATTATTGCCCCGACTTACAATGACTCACCTAGGGTCGCCTTCACTAGGATAGTCTAATAACCCTAGGGCCCCACAACTGTGGGGACTTTAACCCTTGACCAATAGGAGGGTTACCCATAATGACTTGACATGACTTTCTCATTATAGAAACTTCCCGGAATAAACATCGGGGTATGACATGACTCAAGTACATTACAATACATCCCGGAATGAACATCGGGTTACAATAGATAAGAAATACAAGTGAATACATTCCGAAGTTACAATTACATCAACACTATCTCTTAACTAGGAAGGTATTCTCTCGACACAATTTATCAGCACAAGTCTTCTTCTCTGTATCATCTTGGTCATCGTCAAGTCCTCATCATCTTCAAGTCATATTCATTTGGATCTAGATCATCACTCGATTTGGATCATCATCACTGGATCTGAATCATCATCACTGGATCATCACTCGATCTGGATCATCATCACTAGATCTGGATCATCGCTCGATCTGGATCATCATCACTAGATCTGGATCATCACTAGACATCATCACTGGATCTGGATCATCACTCAATATAGATCATCACTGGACATCGTCACTAGATCTGGTTCATCACTCGATCTGGATCATCACTACTGGATCATCATTACTGGATCTAGATCCTCACTAGATCTGGATCAGTACCACGGGTGCTATCTCATGATTTTTCTCGTCATAGGAAGTTCTACAAAGCCAACCCTTTTTCATGCTGGTTGTAGGCCTAGCCTCCATGTAGGTCTTCTTCAGCACTTATATCTGACCTTCTCGTTAGAATGGCATGCCCAGCACTCACATCTGATCATGAGGGAACACATCCCAACAATCACATAAAAAAGGCATAGCACTCACATCCGATCATGAGGGAACACATCCCAACAACCCTATCGAAAAGGCTCAGCACTTATATCCACCCATGAGGGAACACATCCCAACAACAATGATGGAGGGGCTATGTACTTACATCCACCCATGAGGGAACACATTCCAACAACAATGATGGAAGGGATTGCACTCATATCTGATCATGAGGGAACACATCCCAACAGTCATATCAAAATGGCCCCTAGTCCTAGACTGAGCTACCTGGTAACTGACCAGGTGCCTCCATTCTCCTAGAGAATGGCAATTGCCCTTACATCTGACCTACTCGTCAGAATGGCCAACACTCACATCTGACATGGGAGGAACTTAATCCTTTAGCCATGAGAGAATGGTTCAGCCCTTACATCTGATCAAGTGGGAACACATCCCTTTATCACATTAGAATAGCTTCTCAGTTCTAGACTGAGTTTTCCTGGTAACTAACCAGGTGCCTCCATTCCAAGAATGGCAGTTGCCCTTATATCTATCCTACTAGAAAGAATGGCTAGCACTCATATCTGACTTGGAAGGAACCGATCCTCTCACCATGACAGAATGGCTTAACCCTTACATCTGACCATGGAAGGAACCAATTCTCTCACCATGTCAGAATGGCTATGGGTCTCATCACTTTCCCTTGGAGGAAACCTCGATATGGAGAACACCAAGCTTATCCCTGAAGTACTCGAACTTTAGCCTAGCCAATGGCTTCGTTAATACATCAACTATCTGTTCCTTTGTAGCAACATACTGGAGCTTCATTGCTCCCCTCTGCACCATATCCCCTATATAGTGATACTTGATCTCGATATGCTTCGACTTGTCATGGAACACTGGATTCTCTGACAACTTTATGCAACTCTGGTTGTCACAATGTATACAAGTAGCATCCAACTGGAGATCAAATAAATCAGACAGTAGCTTCCTCAACCATACTGCCTCACAACTAGTTGAACAAGCTGCAACATACTCTGCTTCAGCTGTACTCAGTGCCACACGGGATTGCTTGTTGCTAAACCAAGAGATCACACCTGATCCCATACTGAAGCAACACCCTGAAGTCCTCTTCCTATCGATGGAACTGCTTGCCCAATCTGAATCAACATAACCCTCTAGGTTAATCTTCTTATTTGCATCGTACTTGAGCCCATAATCAACTGTACCCTTCAGGTACCTCAAAATATGCTTTGCAGCAATCAAGTGAACATGTCTCAGATCTATCAGGAACTGGATTTTGGATCTTCACATTCTTCAACTGGTTTCTTAGGATCATATTCCGATTTCCGTTAAATAACTTGGTCAAGGAATCAAACATCTTCGGTGTCTTTAATGAAGACACTTGAAGTACAAGTTGATTCATGACTAAATCAGCAATGATCTTCTTGGCCTTGACTAAGTTCTTCTTGTGTAAGGATTTTAGCCTCATCTTCCTCTGGAACTGGAACCTCTATACTCATGTAGGTGTCCAATCCATTTTCTTCAGAGAGATCATATACTTCCAGGCTTGGAAGTTGTCAACTTCCCCAAGCTTGTCATCAAGCTGATGTGATAGATCACTTTGAAATGAGAACCTCAAATGAAAATAGCGAAAGATTAGCTCTTACCGTTTTGAGGTGTCCATCCTGGTTTCAAAGCTGGCTGATCTAGGGTTTGTCACAGAAACCCTAATTTTTAAAACTTGGAATCTTCTAGATCTGATTAGATAGAAAGATAGATCTCTCCAAATGGAGCTTTCCAATGTACTCATTTTCTGAAAACAATGGAGGGAAGCTCCCAGAACAACAAGCCCTAGTTTTCCACTTTCTTTTGCAGAAATGTCTGTTACTATTTCTGCGGTATCTCCGAAATTAATACTCCTTTGTGTCTAAAATTTTGCACTACGGTATCCTCACATGTCCCTGTTCTATCACCATAGGTTTCATTAGAATTGGTTTCTCCAATTGGTACTTATGGTCCTTTTCCCAAGGTGACTTGTTATAGGACTGTTCAGAACAGCGAAGTTGTACGGACTGCCACATGTCACTAGGATCAAATAATCAAAGATGAATCCAAGTGAAATCAATGGCACAAAAAGAAAGAAGTGCGAGAAGTAAAATTCTGAATCAAGAAAAGACAAGTTCGGTCCTAGAAATCTAAACTCCCAATTTCCAATTTCCACCCGATCTACAGTCAGAAAATATTTCACATAGATCAATGGTGCGGAGAGAAAGAAGAAGGGAGGATATCGAAAACTGAAAAGACAAAGGTTTTGGTCTTGAAATGATGAGGATTTGATTTTCAATATCTGGAAAGTCTACGGTCCAGGAACCATCTGCATCCATATCAGTAGTTCAGATTGATCCCAAAGGTAAATCTAAATTGGAAGGAAGAAAGCCGAAAAAGACAAGATTTTGAAGGGATTTTTGGTTTTCCACACACCTTGGACCAATTACTGAAAATAGATGTGATGTAGATCAATGGTGGGGAAAACATAATGATGGAAAGGATGATGCAGAGGCTAAAAATGCAGAATTGAACCTTAGAAAGACCGTCAACTTGTATCCTGCATTCTACAGACCATGGATCAACGGTGTGGAATGAATCTCGGTATGAGATATACGGTCCAAAATGAGTTTTGCTGGTAAATTTCAAAGATAGATAAAAAACGCTGCAGACCATGGCGAAAACCCTATGAAGAGTCATTTTTAGAATCCTTGTTGTCAAAACTCCTTAACTGATTCATCATAAGTGCTCATGCGTGTGTTTTCTGTTTGATTTCATGATCATTGCGGATTTTCCATATCCTTGTTTGTTATGATTTTCATCATTATATTGAAACTGTTTATGGCCCTGTTTCGAGGTAGGTCTCAAGGGTCTAGAAAGCTATAAATTTTCCCTCGATAGAGGGAAATGGGGTTGGAACCTGTGATAATTTTGTGTTATGCTTTATTGAGGTTTTGGATAATAAATTCGCATATTCAAATGCTTGATTTTGTTGCAAAGATTCTTGTGTGATTCGTAGGTTATAGTATGTTACTTTCTCTCCTTTGTGCATGTATTCTTGTTAATCTTGCCACTATGTCTTATTCATGCCTAGAATAAGTGTATAATAGCTCAAAATTCATCTTGTATGCTCTAACTATGGTTTTCAGGTCTTCACCAAAGCTTTCCCTCCAAAATTGGTGCAGAATCCATCCTATAGATGCTCTGTGTTGATGGACTGTTCATTTTCTCTCTTTATCACAAGACAAACAACTATTTGACTGTAACTGACTGCTACCTTGCCTCTGTGTATCTTCACCTACAAATTGTTCTATAATCCATATGTAATTTATGACTCCAGAGCCCAATTATGATTTCCCTGTTTCAACCATTTCTATATCTAAATTTGTTTTATCTTTAATTCTGGCCTTGATATAAATCTGTCAGAGATCCGTCTATGGAAAGGTAGGAGCTAGATATCCTTTACTAAAGTTGTTCTTTTGTTACCTTGGTGTTTACCCTATGCAACCTAGGGTGTAATTTTGAGTGCTAACAATGGATTTGCGATGATGTCTGTGGTCATAAAGTTTTACCATAGTTAGACATAGACTTGAATGGATGGAATAATATGTATTGAAAAAATAATATGTTGTAATATACTTACCCCTTCTCGAGACATATATCCCCATGAGAGGGACCGAATTTATTTCCCCTCTACAGATCCAAATCTAGATAGCATGGGAGGGACTCTAGGAAGAGAGGAAGAATAACAAAAGAGGAGGGCTCACAAATAGGGCTGAAACGAGATTCCCCGAAGAAATGAAGTTTTCAAGGCCAAGAGACATGCAGATAAATAATCCCACACATGTGCGATCCATGGTATGTAAGAAAAGGTACCAGAGCCATCTGATCTAAAGAAGAAAGGATTAGCACTCCATAGCTTTTTCCAAGTGAAGGTTTGGAACCACATCCAAACTATTACGATCTCCTACGTGTGAGGTTTATGTGCACTTCATAAGAAAGGAATAAATCATAAGTAGGGAGCTCTACTAGTAGTGTCTTGTGTTTGGTAACCGTCAAGCCGTTGGTCTACCACTATTTGATCACCCGCATCAGGGAAGACAAGATCTTTAGAGGAAATATTTTTCCAGTTCCCTCTAAGAGTTGGGTCAAGAATGTCCTCCCATCAAGGCAGCTAGATGTCTCTGCATTTAGATTCTCCATGATTAGCAATAGAGTTAGCAAGCTTATTGGATTTCCTTCTTACATGATGAAAGACTACTACCATATTGGCCAAAAGTAGTGATTCTAAGGTACCTAGTCTACTTTCCAATCTCCAATTGTTTGCTACTTTGTTCCCTTTGAGCCCGATTGGATCTTTTTTTCCATATTGATGATTAGGAGAGAATCACCTTCAACGATGAGAGGAGTCCAACCTTGACTGAGGGCCCAAGTGAAGTATACAAGAACATCATCCAGTTCTGCAGCATTGTTGGTGGAAAAACCCAAGGATCCATGCAAGACGCCTACGATTTTACCACTTGTGTTTCTAACTACAGCTATGAAACCAACAAGGCCTGGGTTTCCCTTCAAAGTTCCATCAAAATTAAGTTTAAATATGTCATGTGGAGGAGCAGACCATAGAACATAGAGGCTTGATTAATCATTTTCATTTTGGGAGTGCCAATGTATTTCAGAGTGGAGGAGACACCCAATTCATGGAGAATTCATAAATCTATGGCATTGGATGCGAGGTCATTGTCTCCCCACGAATTTAGGGGAAGGGTTTTGAGAATGTGCATCTTTAGAATGCACCAAACATCGTCTTCCTTCGTTGACCTATTTTCAAAAATCCTATTACTTCTTTCTATCCAAATCTCCCAAATAGCAAATCCTGGGAAGAGCTCCCATATTCTGTTGAGGAGCAAGCTTCTAAATGGATTATGGGTCCAATTTGATATCGATAGATCTAGATTCTCTTTCACTCTGACTAGTTTCCGAAATATGTTTCCCCGTTTTTTCCATATGTTATCAAGAAAGTCACATTCACTAAGGAAATGGTCACAAGGGTTCTCCTTCTTTTATGCACATACAACACCAAGCTAGACCCAAGTAGCCTCTTTTTAATATATTTTCCTAGGTTAGGATGCATCTGTGAAGTAAGAGCTAGAGAAAGGAGGATACTTTGGGCCAAAGGTTGGCCTTCCACACTTTCCTCCACTTTTCATCTTGGGGTGCGTTTAAAGGATGAGAAAGGATCATGGATGCTTCTTTCAAATTCAAGTTGTGTGCTTGAGAGAATCCCCATCTAATATTTCCAGGTCCATTGTGCACATGGATCTGTCGAGTATGAAGAATGTCCCAGAAATATTGGATCACTACTACATTTCGATCCAAAATCCGACGGAAAAATCCGACGACGCATGGATTTATTTTCTTAAACCTACCAAAAATCACAAAGATAAATTTTTTATTTGAAAATGTGGCCATAAGCGTCGCTTAAGCGACGGATATTCTCATAACTGTCGGATAAGCGACAACGCTTTAGTAGTAAGCGTCACTTAAGCGACGGAGCCTTTAGATAAAAATAAATAAATAAATAAAATGGTACACCATCATGCACAACAAACTTTGTTGAAATCCTCTAACAAATAGTAGGCGTCGCTTAAGCGACGATGCCTTTAGATTAAAAAATAAAAATAAAAATAAAATGGTACAACGGCCTTTCTGTCCCGTGATTTTGCTCGGGTCTTTCTTGCCTCTGCAAACTTGAAACCCCGACTTGTCCTCGAAAGGGGATGCTGGATCGATCCACATCGGCTTCTCATTCGTCCACAAACGCTGCACCAGAGCGAGATTCAGGTCTTCAGAGACCATCGGCCGTGGATATCAGACCTGTTGGTGATTGTAAAACATGAAATTGCTAAATAACTGCAGAAAGTCTGTCTGTGGAGTTCTATTTGGTGAATATTTGTACATTCGATGGTATTTGTGTGCCGCTAAGGAAATAGCAAGAAGAGTGGCGGAAATTCACTTGTGGTCTACATTGAGGTCAGGTGCCGCGAGTAAGCACATCAAGGTCAATATCCTTCTGAATTTGGGGACAATAGAGAGTGGGATGGGTCCATCATTAAGTGGACTTCGATCACGAGGTATTAAATACTAGAACTGGTACATTTACGTGCTTTATATTTCATGGCCCTGTGTTTGTATTACCCTTGTGCATTGCAAGCTAGCTAGCTCGTTAATGCCGTTTTGGGTCTGGTGGGCTTTACTACAAAAATAACAGATAGTCATGGTCGGGTACAAATGGTGGTAGAATTTGGCTGAAATGGTTGAAATTAGAGAGGGATCTTTGAATTGTAGGGATTTTTGATGTTATTGCTTGTCAATTCCCTTCTATTTTCTTTCTGTTTTTACCAGAAAATAGCATTTCATCACATTTTAGAGTATTTATCTTTATGATAAAATAATCCTGCAACTGGATACAAACCAAATGCGCTCCTCCCAGCCATGGAATATTTGTTACACATATTCTCTCTATGACAAAGTCCACCCAAAATATGAGACTATCAACACACAAGGGTGAATTCCTTAAGGTCGAGCTCTATTTCCTCATGCTCATCCCATAACGCATAAACTCAGTAGTGCTAAAAATTCTCTTTTCAACTATACCAATTCAACTATCACTCTTCCCCCTCATCTAGCACAACAATATGAAGGGTATTCCCTTCTTTACAAGTAGTACCTCATGTTATCCCAATTCCATTTTATTGATCTAACATAGGTTGGCTAGGAATATCACTGCTTAGATTCCAAGGATTCTCAATCATAAGCCAGATTCTTCTCATGGTGGTGCCATAATCACTACTCTTCTCCACAGTTCCTGCAATACTCTTCTCCATGGTTCCTACATTCTAGCCTCTTGAGGGAATGAATGAATGGATCCCTAGTTACTCCAAATTCAAACATTATATTTGTGCCATCCTAATGCATTCTAGATTCTAACATTCATATATGTATAAGGTTTTATGTCGAGCTTGGTTGTGCTTTGGGTGAGACCTCCCCCCTTAAGGGAATTGAAAATGCCACCACAATATACTACAGCGGTGCCCTTTTTGGACCATGTACAAGAATATTGGTCTCCAATTTGTGACAACATAGTGATTTATTCCTCTGTTGGATCCTTTAGAGTGACTGAACATTCAATTTATTTCATTGGATTATGCACGCATAAGTTGCTAGTTCATAACCTGGAACTCTTCCAAAGGATCATAACCTGTCAATCTTGTTGGTATGATTTAATCTTATTCGTTCATGTGATAACCCCTTGTGTTATGTCTTGATCATTTTCCCAGCATGAGAAGTCATTATATGTCGATCTTGATATTATTATTTGATCTCAATCATTCATGTCGTGACCCCTCATGTTAGGGCTTGATCAATACTTGCTTGGAGAAAACAAGTAGATCATGAATAGCAGGCCCGTATGGCAATGCAGCTTGAAAAGGTTTCTATTTGAGATAATATACTTTCTTCCTAGTTAATGTCTAAGTGTTTTCTTGAAGCTGTTTCATATGATTTTCATATAGTTGCACTAATTTATACTATTGATTTATGACTCCTCCCAACGAAAAACAGGATATTAATGAATATGGCAGACATGTATTGAATCGGAATGCATCTGCTCTAGAAGTTGATGATTCTGATAAATTAGTCATAGAAAATAGACTTGGATGTGATTTGTATATCCGACAGTACAGAGACAATTTTGAAGATATTAAGCTATTGAAGCCTGACAGTAATGTTCATGTGCACCTTCCACCTCCAAGATTTCCTGACAGATTGAAAGATGTCACAGAGACAAAGGCTTCTCGATACTATGTTGCTGTTCATATTTTAGATGCAAGGGTATAAGAGATTCATTCTGTTCTTATCCTTTGTTTTCCTATGGTGACTAATTGTTAATATTTGTTTTTGATGGTATTGTGCAAATCTAGGTTTTCTTCTTGCTTTGTTTCGTAGGAGTTAATGTTGACTGAAGATGGCCCATTCTATAATAGTGCTCTCTGCTTCAAAGCCCTGGGTTATCCCAGCCTTAACTTAACAAGAAACTGTCAAATCTATCCATAATAGTGTTTTATTTGGAGACATGGCAATTTGTTTAAGGGTTGAATAGCACTGAAGATTCACTTTGCATGTTTATTTTCTATTTGAAGCTTTACCATGTATTTATATTCTAGTAACCACTTGTGCATGTCAACAGGGAGTTCACCCACTTTCTCCAGTTCAGGCAGTATGTTCTCTACATCAACCACTGCTACTGCAACTTCTGTGGGCTTCCCATTATTTGGTGGTTCTATCTCCAAGACAAATGGTATGAATTCAGTTCCATTTTCATTTTCTGGAAAGAGCAGTGCTGCATCTGCTATTGAAAAGATGGATGCTACTCCTAAGTCTTTTGAACACGAAAATTTCCCTTTTGTTCATCTTTGTATTCTTCTCTGTCCCTGAAGACAACCGAATTAGAGGTAGATTTGTCATCTGCAAAATCAAGACAGAAATATACTAGTCTGTATTGTCTTCAGTTTCTCATTTTTTACTAACCATAAGCAAGCGATTCATTTTCATGTTCAAATACATTGTCTTGTTTGTCGAATTGGGTGTACTATGTGTGGTTGAGAGGAGAATGTCAAACCCCAGTTGTCACATGTTTGCTCTTTACGATTCAATTGTGGATTGAGATTTTCGTGAGACAATTGTTGATGAGGGATGGCAATATACCATCAATCTCACTCTTACATACAGGCTCATGGGTGGGATGAATTTTTTTCCAAAGAAAATTGTTGCTGATGTTACAAAGAAGTTGTAGTCGGGACCCTTGCTGATGCCAAAATTTTCAACTCGATTCAGTGCTATCAGAAATGGACCTAAGTTGGCCAAAATGACTGGTTGAAATCAGTGAATGCAATTCTGCTGTATGCTTCTCCACCTTTGGACTGGTTGATTCTTCATGATAGATATGAATCCATTGTTGAGCCTGTTAGTTTCATTTTTTGAAGCAAATAAAATTATGGTCTCTTTGGGAGTAATATTCTTATTATAATAAAATATTGTACTTGAATCTATTAGGAGTCATGATCCTAATGGATGTTATGGTATGGTAGTAGAGCCAATATAATGAGTCAAATATTAAGTAAGGCGCATCCTAGAGCTGGGCCTGCATGAGTATTGAGCGACAATTAGTATATATAAGAGACTATTATAGTCAGTATTTATTACACACATTGGCATATGATCATTGTATATGGATATATTTGGGGTTAGTTGATTCTTGTGGGCTATCTTTAGTGGCTGAGTGCTATGAGCATCAGGTAGGATGTGTTAGGGAAGATTCTTGGGGCTTTCTGGCTCTATTGCAGGCCTCATTCTATATCCCTACCGGGTCAGATACTGTAATTAATGATTAAGGTTTGCAGTGAGAACCATCCATGAATTCTGGGAAGTCCCTGAGAATTACCCTGCAAGGTGTTAGAAACAAATTGGTCTATTGGGAGTTTTAATATCTTAGGGTTACTGTTGAACGCCTATATTTGGTGTCTTAAGTATTTATCACGTGGTTTTAGAGGTTTCTATTTATAAGAGTTTGAGTTCAGTTGTATTTACTATTTCGGATGTTAATTTATTGTTAGAGAAGACTGGCTTTTTGCATTATGTGATTTATTTTGATGGCATCTGTTTATTTTATGCAGTTCAATATTTCGAAAAATGTTTCCAGAGTATGTGGAGAAGTATTCTGAACAACAAAAAGCTGAAAACATGAAGTCTGAATCGACATCAAATAATGGGGATGCAAAATCTTCCACAACTGTTAGTCAGGAGCAATCACAGGGGATCAGACACAATGACAAAGAGACAGTACAGAAAGGACTGAAGCGTGGAGGATCAAAGAATTTCCCTACATGGCTATTGGTTCTACTAATGGTAGTTTTTGGTAGTGTAATGGCCTTGCCATTGCTTAGTCTTGACTTGACTAACCTATAAAAACAATACTTGCTGTTCTATCACTTCGTGAAAATTTGTGAGATGATGCCAGCTAATCTTTAGAGTCAACTAAGTTTAAGTTTTCTAGTGACTGGAATCTTTCAATCTGCTTTTGTAAACTTAGACTTCGTACAAAATCCTATGAAACATGTGATGATTGCAATGGTTTTGTCTCTAAACAATTGTATGGTGTTGGATTTGTTACAAGCAATTGGCTTTGATTTTATTGTTAATTTCTTTTGGTATGAAAGAAATATGCTGATTTCAAAGATTTCAACTGAACACTATTTTGGTGTCAATAATGGACAGACTGTGCTACTTTGGTTATTTTTACTAGCAACCTTTATTTTTGTATTATAGTAGGGCAATATGTTGGAGACCAACAATTGTGAACAAGGCGTTGGTAACTCAAAGTGGTATCTTGGTGTTGTACTCTTAACTGGGCAGTTGGTAACTCTTAACTAGATATTTCTTGGCAATTTCTGGTGGCCACTTTGTATGGATATGTCTGGGTTGACAGTGAAGTAGGCAACTGCCATACACTAATTTTTGTTGGTTACCTGTTATGGACAACATCTTTAGATGTACGCCAAAGCCAAGATTATGATTTGTACACTTCAAAAGATGATTCTTATACCTTGTTTAGGTGTGACTTTAAAAATATTAAAAATAGCATGGAATATAACATGTATAAACATGTATAAAATAGCAGTATGATCACTCCAAATGGTCGCTTTGCAACACATAAGAGAATCTACATGTCTATGAGTGACTGTAAGTTGACAAGCGTTTTTTCAAGTTCTTGAGTTGCTATGCATTATATCACTCAGTGTTAATATATTTGAAAAATGTGGATTTCATGCTTTGTTATCTTATGTGTCTCAGATCATCCTGAAACATGGAATCCAATGTGGTCAGTCTCAAGGTATTTACATAGAAGGAAGCTTTGCATGTTTTATGTCTTGGGATTTTGTTTGTATATTCCTTGCCTGCTGTTATGTGAAGCCATTGAATACAGTTATAGATGTAATTGACTGACTGGTGGTAGTTGCATTCCATGCTCCAATTCTCTCTAGAGAAAAAACATTGTTGCAAGACACATTCCATGCTTAGCCTCTCTTTGGAGGCAAAGAACTATTCTCTCATGGCACTGTGTTTTTTCAACTCATCCTCATTAGCTGGTGGTTTTTCATTTTTGTATGCTCATACAAGTGATCTTCCCATCTAATTTGGAGTCACATTCTAATTCTTGTCCCTAAATATTGGTGAGAGCTTGCTTCGATGCTTTCTTCCGATTTCTAGGATGCAATTCCAAGGGAAGTTTCCACCATACTTTGTGTTTCCTATTGCTCCATTCTGTGCTGGTTTTTTGTCCCTTCTTAAAGGGATCATCAAGTTTATTTCCCTCAAAGAGGGCTAGTTTCCTTTTGATTTAGCCACACAAGGCTCCTTGGTGTTTCATCAATAAGTGCTGATCTTCCAGCTGGAGGCTTAACATAATGGATTGCTTCCTGAATTTGGTGGTATAGTCTTGGACATTTTGACCATCGCTTTGGTAGAATTATTTACTATTGCCATTCAATCAGATGTTCCTCTTGATAGCCAATGGGATAAAACTATTTTTTCAGGGCTCTTGAAAGCAAGACTTCTTCAAAGCGATGGTCTAAAACCTTCCTAAGACTTCTTTGCGCAAAACTCCTATAAGCTAAGTCTGAAACATTCCTAGAAGTTGGACAGTAGCTTGAATATGATAGCTATCAAGTGAAAATCCTCTAACAGCTGATGGCTTCCTCAAGTTGGAACTGTTATTTCCAAACACTGCTACAGGTCTACTCAAGGCTCCAAACAATCATTTTCAGGGCTTTTATGACTGCTGTTCACCTCTAGATCAGAGAATATGGCTGCAGTATGATGGTTTAAATGCACCCAGAATTGAATTTTAGGTTGTTTTACTACTGTTTCACCCTTTTAGGAACAATTTCTACTTCAAAAGATAATATCAGATCTGTGTACTGCTGTTTTAGGGCATACAATGCACCCAGAACTGCCCTAAACAGCTTCTAAGTTATAACTGAGAACGAGGGTTCTTATCGTTGCTGCTTATGCCTAGAATTGGAATTTAACCTTCAAATTCAGCCCAGATTTAGAAAATAGGGGTGTTTGTGCGTGCTGTTGTGGAGACTGCCTTAGAATGTTGCCCAAAATTTATCTTTTGCAACTCTTATGACCTTAAACATGATGTATCACTGAATTCATTTCTTTGTCCTGTTAATCCGCCTTTTGGTCATTTGTTGGACATTAATCAAGTTATTTTATCTGAGCTACTATTGAATGCCTTTACACAGGCCCGCCAACACACCTATGCCTGCAACTAGCTACCATATAAAAGCAAACCCCTTAGGATAGCAAACAATTCTCCAGGCTGTTCACCAGGGGTGCTGGGTTCATCTATCAGTCATGCCACAGTTTCCTTATTCTTCCTTGTCACCAGCATGCCAAATCCTACATGCTAGTCAATCCCTTTTGGGGGTTGAGGCAGGAGCTATGTCAAAGAGAAGGAAGGAATCGTTTCTTGTCTTCCCTTGCACTATCTCCTCTAGCACGGGAGAATATATTATCCTCCATTTTCCTAAAGTAGAGCTTGGCATATTCTATTGTCAGATAGTAGATTTATCCATCTTTGATTTCTTAGGTTATGTGGGTTTTTATTTTACTGTTTCAATGTCTGTTCTTTTCTTTTGGATTGGTATGTTGGTTAATGTTCTAATCTTTGATTGTTTTTAAGTGTGCTCTGCAATTCGCACGATACACTCACTAGATTTTGCTTTTGGAACAAATGATGCAATCTCTTTAATGATTCTTAGCAGGACGCTGGATATGACTCTAAGATTATTTTGCTATTGTTTGGAAATTCATCACATGAAACTAGAGAGTTCAAAATAGAGTTAGATACACCATTGCGGTATGTTCCATGGTCAAGTGTTGATCCTTACCCACCATTGTCACAAGTTGAACAAGAAAGAATGTTTCTCCCCAGATATTTTAATGGCCCAAAACCATTTGAATGTACAGTCCGAGTAGGCAAGATGATTTACGTGTAATTCTCCTCAGCCACTTCACTGATTTCTCTGCCTCTGACTCTTTTCTGGAAAAGCAAAATGAGTTGAGATTTTGAAAGTCAATCTAGAACAAATTGGTGGTGATGTCAAGATTCCCCAACATAGGTTTGCCAGTGTAGTCTAGACATGTCTTGGAGCAGATGGACTCTGGAGATTATTTTTATTATCGTAATTGTGAGAAGGAACCAACAAGGTTTTGATTCTGAGAAGTGGTCATTATATCCACTAGAGACCATCTACCATGAAGTGGTCATTATATCCACTAGAGACCATCTACCATGAAGTGGTCATTATATCCACTAGAGATTAAACTTTATCAAAATGATAAAATTCATTGACAATCATCTTGGAGAAAAAGCATGCACATACATTGCCAAGCCTAAAGGAGTTCATGCTTTGGTCTATAGGTTGTGTCTCCCAAAACATACTCCCAGATGCAATCTACAGATATTATGAAATTTCCACAACTTTATGTTTTATGATTTCGGCTTCTAGGCTATAAGCCAATACACATGACCACTTGTATAATTGAACCATTTCACCCATTGTTCTCCAAATAATGGAAAGGGTTGCTCTCTTGCGATATTTTTTCGATGACTTACTAGTCATTATGGGTGTCTTTGTAAATTGGAAAGCACTGCCCAATATTTTATTGTGACTGCTGATCATGTATTCCTTAACCTCTTCCTGGTCTGCAACATAAATCTTGTTTTATGAACATAACCTGCCACCTACATATGTGCCCAGCCAAGATATATAGATATTGCATAAAATTCCTCATAATGAAGGTGTTAGTCTACCCCCACCACGAATTTGTATATCCTGCCATTTACCTTAGCCAAACTGCATCTTGGTGTCCTTTGAAATCTGGTGCCTTTTATCACTGTTCTCACTTTTGCTGCATCATACCACCTGCCATCTGCAACATGAATGCTGGATAGCAATACATAAAATCCATACTTTCTAGGATTTAAGTTGCAAAGATGTTGCAATTCAACTCTCCTACCTCAAAATGACAATGAAATCTGGATGCATCAAACAAGGACCTACACTGCAGGATCAGGTTATAATGGCTTCTTTCTTAATAAAGTCTTGAGTCCATCCAAAATGCCTTGCACGACCAAGAAGGTCAACTGTGCAAGCATAGTGCTTCTAGCATGACACTTCTCACTCATGTTGTATCAATGTTTTTGAAGTATGCCAAAAGGAGGGTTGGAATATTGGTAGAAAAAAATCAGAATAATGAAACATATCAAAAGTTCCTGTTGAGCTTATTAGATTTAAATATTGCTGAAGGGTATGGATGGATATTAATATTCCTACCATCGACCTATGGGGAGTTCATCACAGATTTTATGATTGTTCAAATTGTAACAAAATGGCAATATAACAAGAAAATACACTGATAAAAGACAAATAATCAACTAGAAACAGTGTATGGTCATTGGTAAATGTGTTACCTATATTAGTGCAAAGGCATCAGAATAATCCACATTGAATTTTTTACCTGTATTTTGTATGCTTTTCATGAATTTATTGGGATTGTTCCTGGGATCATTCTACAGCAAATTCCACCCATTGTTAACCTAGATCATGTTTGTCAGCCAATTGAAAACATGTGATTTTAAGGTAGTTCTATAGTTATAACTAAAGAGCTCCCTGTCTCATATTCTCAATGTAATAGCTGAATTATTAACTTAGGTAGACTTAGTCATCTTTTATAATAAACCTTAGAAAACTGTTGAATTATTTCCAATTAATCCCAAAATGATGAATCCTTGAGCTTGTTTAGGGGGAATTAATCCCAAAATGATGAATCATCGGCAGACAACTTGACCACCATATCAATTTCCCTCTTGATAATAGGCTTTATTGTGGACTCACCATTTGCCAACTGAACTACAAAATTGAAGTATGCTTTCGCAGTAGGAACATCAAATGACAGGAATGCCTTCTCTAGACCCACAAGCAATGCCTTCCTTGGGTTTTGCTGTGATTCTATGGTTTGTTTTCTTAAATCATTTGTAGCTATGCTGTCTGGTTTAGTTGTGTGGTTTATTCAAATCTAAGCAAAATTTCTTGTCCTGATTGTGTGTTCTTAATTTAGCAGCCTCGAGTTCTGGTATATGATAATATTGTTCATTCTAGTTGGGCACCTGAAAAATCCAGAAATTGCAGTAGACTCAATCTCTATTTGGTATGGTAATTTGCAAAATCATATTATATATCTAATATCCTTCATTACTACATATATGCAACAGATTACAATAGCTATCTTACTAGCAGCCATTATGGCTCTACAGTATGAATTTGAACGGATGGGAACTGATGATAGCCCTTGGATTCAATGGTGTTGTAAAGTCTGTTGTATAGTTCTAATTCTTCCCCATGACAGTCTCGTTGAACTGAATAAAATCATTTAAGTCGTGCCCAAAAACCAAAGTATGACTATCTATCTCTGTATTCAGTTTGTTATGTTGTAGTGTAAGGGTATCGAATGAACTTGGAGCTGGATGCCCAAAGGCTGAAAAGTTTTTGGTAATGGTGGAAACCTCGACCTCACTAATGATAGGCATCCTTTGTATGGTCATTATTTGCTACACCAAAAATAGATTTCTAGTGGATTTTATGAATAGCGAGGAGGTTATGCATGCAATATCTAAGCTAGCAACTTTACCTTCATTGACAATGCTTCTCAATAGCATGCAGCCAGTTCTATTAGTTAAGATATTCAATATTTTTTCCTATTCTTGTTGTTAGGGTTGTACAGTATTGTTTGCGGACTGTAAC
>LPNX010545124.1:1743-67800 GCA_001517045.1 Pseudotsuga menziesii | reverse complement strand
TCAAGGTCCTCAGATCTGAAAATGGTGGTGAGTATGTCAAGTCTGATTTTATTCAATATTGTGCAGATGTAGGTATTCAGATGCAGCATTCTATCCCTTACACACCACAACAGAATGGTGTTGCTGAGAGGAAGAACAAATCATTGAAGTAGATGGCAACATGCATGATGGAGGCCAAAACTTTTCCACCAAAGTACTGGGATGAAGCTATAAACTGTGCAGCCTATATCCAAAATAGGGTGCCTCATAAATAGATTGATGGTATGACTCCTTTCGAAACATGGAGTGGGCACAAGCCAGATGTGACCCATTTCAGGATTTTTGGCTCAAAGGCTTGGGCTAGAATTCCAACAGAAAAGAGGAAGGCGTTGCAGCCCCAAATCCAAGAGTGTCTATTTGTTGGGTACTCTAAATATTCAAAATGGTACAAGCTGATCAATTTGAGCACAAAAAAAGCCTTCATTAAAAGGTGTGTTCAGTTTCAAGAACAACCCCTAGCAGCAGTGGAAGTAGGAGAAGCCTCTTCACCACCAGATCCTCTGAAAGTAAGTGAAGAGATTGTTGAACATGCTGATTCTGATATGTCTGATAGTGATGAGTTTATTGCAGATCCTAACATCCATACAAGGCCAAAATGGGGATCCAAGACTCTTCATGCAACAGGAGAGCTAGCAGGGAATCCCAATGACCCTAGGAGGACTAGATCTCAATTTGAGAGTGGTCTGTGCATGAAGGATCCTTGATGAGAAATGCTATCTGATGGTAGAATCAGATCCTCAGACATATGAAGATGCAGCAGGAGATCCAAGATGGCAAGCAGCCATGAAGGAAGAGTTCATCTCACTCCAGAAGAGCAACACTTGGGAGCTAGTGGATCTTCCCCCAG
Organism: Pseudotsuga menziesii; assembly: GCA_001517045.1. Lineage (NCBI taxonomy): Eukaryota > Viridiplantae > Streptophyta > Pinopsida > Pinales > Pinaceae > Pseudotsuga > Pseudotsuga menziesii. Next base: position 66,914 of record LPNX010545124.1, on the reverse strand, counting down.
GGAGGAAGCTAGTTCAGTGTAAGTGGGTCTACAAGACCAAATTTGCTTCTGATGGTTCACCTTTGAAGTACAAGGCCATATTGGTAGCCAAGGGCTACTCACAGGTTCATGGCATAGATTACAATGAGACCTTTGCACCAGTGGAAAAGATGGATTCCATCAGGCTAGCCTTAGCCATTACAGCTTCAAAGCAATGGGAGGTACATCACATGGATGTAAAATGTTCCTTCCTGAATGGAGATCTCACTAAAGAGATATACATGCAGCAGCCTCAAGGATTTGCTACTAACCCATCTCTTGTGTGCAATTTGAGAAAGTCATTGTATGGGATAAAGCAAGCCCCCAGGGCTTGGTATGCCAAGATTGATAGCTTCTTGCTATCACTGAATTTTGTTCGGTGCAAATCAGATCCAAATGTCTATTTGAAGTTAATTAATGGTTCATTAATAATCATTGTGTTATATGTTGATTACCTTCTCATTACAGGAAGCTCAAAGGATGAGATTGCTTCCTTGAAGGGTGCAATGAACCAAGCCTTCTCCATGACAGATTTGGGGCTCTTAAGCCAATTATTGGGGCTTGAGATTGCTCAAACCAAAGCTAGAATCAACGTGCACCAGTCCAAGTATGCCTTCGATTTTCTGAAAAAATTCAGAATGAAGGACTGCAAACCAAGCAAAACTCCTTTCCTTTCAGGAGTGAAGCTGGAAGAAGCTGATTCTTCACCTATGGTAAACAATACACTATATAGGCAATTGATTGGATGTTTGCTGTATCTTACACATACTAGACCTGATATTTCTTATGCAGTAAGTGTGGCTTCTAGATACATGGATCAGCCTCATGAGATCCATTGGAAAGAAGCCAAAAGGATCCTTAACTTTGTTCAGGGAACAAGGACACATGGGATCTTCTACAAAGCAAAATCTGATCTTGATTTGATTGGGTTTACTGACAGTGATTGGGCAGGTGATAGCACAGATAGAAATTCCACATCAGGATATGTGTTCATGCTTGCAGAAGGTCCAATCAGCTGGTCAAGCAAGAAACAGAGTGCCATTGCACTCTCATCTACAGAAGTAGAGTACAGAGGAGTTGTAAATGCAGCAACTCAATGTTTATGGTTGCAGGGGTTACTTGGAGAGTGTGGCTATGAATCAGAGTACTCAACTACCATATACTATGATAACCAGAGTACCATTCAAATCTGCAATGATCCATTTCAGAAGCAGAGAACCAAACACATTGAGATCCATATGCACTACATCAGAGAGCTTGTGCATGATGGCACCATTCACCTACTCTTCTGTTCATCTTCAGAACAAGTAGCTGATATCTTCACCAAAGCATTTTGTGAGAAGACCTTCAGCAATCTCAAATCACTGCTAGGGATTGTTGATCATGCTATGACGCATGAGTGAAGACAAGATTTCCAAATGTTGTTTTACAGTCCATGTTTAAGGGAGGATTTTCCCATGTGGTTTTTGCCTCTTTCCTTGGTTAAATGGACATGCAATATGTAAAGGGTGACTAAGCCTTGTTGTGAGGCCCTATAATTTTCTGATATATTACTCATAATTCAGGCTTAATGGGGGGTGTTAGAATAATCAACCCATAGTTAGCTACCTTAGACATTAAATTAATCATTTTTGTCTTATTTGCCTAGTTTCGTGATTCCACCTTATGCAAGTTGTCATTTACCTATCCATAGTGGTCAAACTTTCCTATTTTGACTCATGTAGTGCTTGGGAAACCTCAAGGAATCAATTCTACTTGATTCCTGGCCTCCTAGGTGCCCTTCTTCATTTTATATTTTATTGCCTTCTTTTCCAGTGCTTTAAGGCAATTGGGAAAGTTTGACTAGGTGAGGTTAACTAATTTTTTGTCCTCCACATACTCCACTCTTTTCTCCTATGAAAAGAATGTATGAGTTGTCATTCCATCACCTTTTAGCTTGCCTAAGTGCTTTTTCCAATTCGTGAGCTCCTTAGCTGATTTGGAAACTACGTTATGCACCTATGGGGGATTTGCTTAATTTTAGTAAACCTGCTTTTGACTAGATTCAAATTGCCTCCTCCTGCATTCGAATCCCTTATGTAATTATTTAATGCATCAACCTATCATGTTATAGGGTTGGATATTGTACACTGATTTAATACAGTTTAGTGTTCAGCTCCATATTCAGTCTCTTTTGTGAGTGATTTTGCATGTACAATTGATAATTGTTGTGAGTAAAATTGTTCTATCATTGGGTTCAATTTCCACAAATGTTCCTTAACTAGAGACATTACATGTGCTAAGGGTAGGTGATTACAACACAACTTCTACCTACACACTTCTCCAAGTAACTTAGGTAGTGTGAACCACATGTACAAAGGTCACATAATCCCATGCCCGCATATTCCAACTTACCCACTTAGAAATTTCCTAAACTGACTTCTAACCTAAATGTTATGTAAAAATAGTTGTTTCTCTCTTCCTATGTGACTTGGATTTCGAGAGAGTTGGAGAAAGGTTGCTTGCAATCAAGTTTTCCTAGTTGAACATAATGCAATGCTTCTCTGGGTGAGACTATTAGTTGGAAAGTGGAATGAAGCAGTCCCCATACATTGTCTGTGTCCCTGACCTCCATTTTGAGGAGACTAAAGTTCTAAAGGGTGGCTTTTTCTAACATGATTAATATGAAATGGGTCTAAAGAATTGTGTTAATCCTCCATATGCATTGTGCTAATTGTATAAGTATCTACATAAGTTTCTCCCTATATAAGAAAGAGCTCTCATGCAAAGAGTGCTTTACATCCCCAATCTTAATAAGTGATGATGGAGGACACTGAACCTATAGAGTCTCTAAATAGAGGGGACCAAAGAAAACAGCTAAGATAAAAAAATAACAGAAATAAACTTGCTGACCAAGAGGCATTCAATACTTTTAGAACAGTCTATATTTTCTCAAGGAAGGGATATAGAATAAGATTGAATCCTACAAATACATAACCACTGCATATAGCAAAGAGACAAATAAACAATAGAGTATGTTACCTTAAATCATTATTAATAATGTACAGTAGATATTTAACTTTACTCTTGCAAATTCCAAACAACCAAGGTAAGCACAAATTGTTCTTTCTAAATGAAGTGGCTAGATAATAGAGGGGTCAAAATTTATAATGATGGTAAAAAACCTATCCTTGGTTGCAAAACAATGCAGGAATTTAAGAGGTAGAGAAAAAATTCTAAAGGATTCAAGAACACAGTATACATTGGGGCCTTGAGATGTCCACTATGTGGATCAATACATTCATTGTAATACACTAAATAATAAACTCCTTTTCCAATAAACATAGAATTGAGCGAAAATCCAGCAACAGTCATCAAGCATAAGATGCCAGTATATTAGATAAGAAAATTAACATACATCACTCATTTTCATTCCATGGTTCTTAGCATGTTGTTCGATGAAAGGTCAATCAAAGAAATCTCCATTATACATCACATAAATCCCAGGCTTCAATTCTTGCATGTGATTGAACCACCGCCTAAGAAGCTCTGTCTGGAAAACATAGCAAACTTCTAGGGGATCAATACTTGTTTTCAGAATTATAGTCTTAGGGTAAACAGTAAATGGAAGATATACTTCATTTGGCACATTTGCTACTTTGAAATTTCCTTCAAATTTTGGTTTTGGAGTGTACTCCAAGTCTTCATGCCCCACCCCTACACGCTCAGGAAACAAACGAAAAGGAATTGGAAAACTAAAGAAGAGCAACGATGTTCATAACAATCAATGCAAGATCAATATGCAAACAATAAAAATATGTCATTTACAAAAAAATGTACTGGGTTTAGTGGCAATCTGCAAACAATAAAAATACACCAAATAAGGATATAGATCACTTGTTTAATCATTTAACTCCTATTGTATCAGTAAAAGAACCCATTTATTTTAGAGGAATCAATTTTACATAAATACAATTTACATCCTTTGCCACCAAAATACAGACCATATTCTAACCTAGTTTAAAAACTTACTATAAAAAAGTTATAGAGGGCACTTGATGAGAAAAAGTGTCAATACAAACTATCATTAAATCCAGACAGGTTAATCATGGATTTCACTATGTTGAAATTAAGAATAGTACAATCTAAAACCTCTATAAAATTAAACTAAAAGGAAAGAATAGACTGCTTCACAGAGCTATATAAACTTTTACATTCATGAGGCCACTCAGCGACTTACATAACAAAAATCAAAGTATCATCTAAAACATGTAGAAGTTTCCAAAATATTACATGAGATAGTCAATGTATCGACAATTGCAGCATAGTCCAATTGGAAGAGACATTATCACCTAATCCTTGATATTTATCACTTGGTGCAGCTAAAATGAGATTCATTACCAAAAATGCATTTCCAAAGCTTTTAAAGATATTTTTAGTATGCTTCAAAATGAGCAAGAAGATTTAGAACATTTTCAAATGAAACCTAGGATTTCCTGTTGTAAAAGCTAGCATCCTTCCCCTGCAATTTCACCCTTTGTGAATGAACTTATATAAATTTCCATCCTAATCACATCATTTAATTTTTCCATGACTGCTAGTTTCCCTACAATAAATCAGTTAATACTTTTGATTTTTCCCAAGGTGTTTCCTATTTTTCCATTTACTAGAACATTATAATTCTCTCTTCAAACTTCATATTCACACATCTTTTCCTTCCTAACCAGCTTAGCATAGATGAAATAAATCCCAAAACAACGGATAGGCTGACCAACAGGCATAAAACAATGCCAAGTGTTTTTACCTCTTGATTTTTAATAAGATAGTCTTTCCCATCCACCATGTGTGAAATCATCATTATCATGTCATATTCGGCATTAGGGAACTTCAAAGGAAGCTTGGTTGTCTCTATATCAAAAGCACACACACAAACTTTAGCTCGTTGAAGAAGATCTGCCCTATTTTCCAAGGTAACCTTTGAAGAGTCCACTTTAATAGTGTACCATTGTCCACATATTGCATCTGCAATATTGCAAAATCCATAAACAAGTAAAGAATGAATGTTAGTTTTTGGGTATATAAAAACTCTTGCTGCAAAGGCTGTTGAATGTGGACTTATGATGTAGAGACAAGCCATTCTTTGTTCAAAAGCACCTTGAAAACATTGAATGTGGACTTATGATGTAGAAACAAGCCATTAGTTGTTCAAAAGCATCTTCAAAACATAACAGTATGCCACTATGCATGACTGGATTGAAATTGCATGTTTCTATAAACCCCTAGCTTGCAAGGTATTATTAACCAACCAATACTGAACCAATATAGTGTACATGATAAAGTCTAGGTGTACATGATAAATCCATCCTCCTTCCCCTGCAATTTCAAACAATAAGTAGAGAGATGATCGGACTTGTATTGATGTGGAGACCCAGACTCAACACCCCCCCAACCAGTTGGTGGAGATGAAGCCAGGTGCAAATCCCAAGTGACTTTGATGGCATATATTCATTTTTCATAGCATAGCAGCTTAGCCAAATAAATTCTATAAGACGTATTTCTCAAAAAAAAAATAGCACCCAAAAATAGACCAAAACCCCACTCTGGAAATTTACAGTTTACTTAAGTATTGGTATAAAAAAGGGAGGTGCAGTTTGTATGATTCCAACTGGCAAGTGAGCTATTCAAAATTCAAGGCTGAATTTTTGAGCTCCCTCGTTATAATGTGTTTGCATGTAGAAGCACTAAGTTAACACTGCATGAATGAAGAGAGATGGATAAACAAATGTGTCGTTAAAGGAAATTATTCTTATGTTGTTGCTGTTAGTGGTGCTACTAGAGGATATTATTCTATTTCACATTCAAACCTTTCTTAAAAAACACAAACTCCTCCTAGAATTCCACAGAAAAGGCAAACCATTCCCTTGATCTCAACCTTGTTTGACAATATAGGGAAAATATGACCTTGCAATTGCATTTTTTTTATGCACATGAAATAGTTTTTAAGGAGGCATGCTCTCCCTTCACTAAGATGGTGTATGATATAGCCGATAAATAAGGAAAGCCAAGTATAAATGCCCCTAAGCACATGAAAATATCCATACTACTCTCCCTAGTAAGGAGAAAGCAGAGTTTGACACTCTCAAGCCAATCTGATGTGAGTGATGAAAGGAGGGTTGCTCCATTTTACAAATGGATGAATGGACAAAATAGTTAAGCAAACCCCTATTGAAAAAAATAGCCAGGCGATACTATTATATTAGTCATGGACAAAATAGAAGTAAGTCCATACAATGGATTACCAAATACAAACAACAAACAAATCCTCTCCTGTAAGCCTTATTTCCATGGACCATTTGAGTCTAAAGCTATTGTGACTAAAATGAAGACATGAGTGTGTTGCGAAAATAAATGCATCCTGCTACAATTGACCAAGTATTCAAACAATCTATCTCCAAAGCTATCATGCCCAACCATTTATATAAACATGTTATATAACATCTATCATTTACTAATTCAATTCAAGTAACTGAGTTCTTTAAAATCCTCAAGCAACATTAAATGACACTCAATTGCTTAATCTAATCAAGGAATTTAACATATAATGATCTAACATAAATTATGTAAGCAAAAAATTATCATAACAACTTCTGCTTAAAAGAATTGTCTACCCATAGATACAATAAATAGAAAACTCATTTAGTAATCTGCTCAATATCAAATAGAAAACTCATTTAGTAATCTACTTAATATCAAAAACAAAAACAATCTAAATAAATACAATTCTATTACAATGTAAATTACAATACTATTCAACTATTCAACTAAATTACTTGTTAAGAATATATCACCTGATAAAACATGGATAACCAAAAATACTATGTATATAATTCCATCGATCTAATCAAAACTCCATTTCTTGCCTCTTAACTATGGAAATGTTTCTCAACGCTATCTGTAACAAGTTCCAATGGAGGATTCAAATAGCAATAGTGAAAATTACACAGTAAAAATATAGAAATAGATGTTTCTTAATGTATTCTTCCTTCCCATTCATTGAGCTCCTCTCTATTTCGAGAATAATTTAATATTCTCTACTAAACAGGACCAACCACGTGAAGGTGGAAGCTCTTATGGCCCCTTCCCCCCCTCACATCACTCACAACTCCCCAAACCCAATGCCTATACTTGCAAATAACAATTTATTTCACTATTTCACAATGCAAATAACAATGCATCTACAATGCAAATTATTTCACTGAATAGTTGAAAAATGATTTCATTAAATCATTATTTAAAATAGTCATTAAACCATTCAATCATTCAATAGCTAAAAAAACCATTCATTAACTCATTCATTAAAACATTAATTTAGTCAATGGCAGAAAAAAAAATCAGTAAACAATTCAATAAAGCATTCATTCATAAAACAGAGGAAAAAAGCATTATTTTTTTTTATAAATAATAATTACTCAAAATTTGTTTAGTCACTTCCTTTTTACTTTTCTTCTCTTTAAATATTTAGTTAGAGTCACATCTTCGGGAATCTGATCATCGGTATCCCTTCTAGTCTGCTCGCAAGGTTGAACTTCAGGCGAGGGGCGATGAATTTTTGCAATAATGTCAAAATCTTTCATTAATATATTTATATTTTGATAAATATGAGTAATTCATTAAAAAAACATTACGAATGTGTGTTTTTACCTACCATGTGCACATCAACATGTTCAACATTATCTCGTACTGCCCCAACCTGTTCCGTGTTATGATCTGTAGCTACATGATCTGTAGTTGAATTGTGTAGAATTATAATTAATGTTCATCATCTGCAATGGTCAATAAAAAATAGTAGCACATTAATAAATTCATCACCAGGATGAGAAGCATGATCTTCATTTGGTTGGTCATGTACTACATCCTCGACATGAATGGGATCATTACTTTCCTACACAAAAAGGAATAAATAATTTATGTTAGCTTATTTATAAGGAACGAATTGCATGAGAATTAATAAATTATCATTAAACTATACAGTTTTCACATACATGGGCACCAGATGGATCAGTAGAAGATCATGTAGTATTCACAGACAAGCTTCTCTAGTGTTCAACAACGGCGTCAAAGCCATGTTCGAAGCCAAGCTTCATGTAATCTGCACCAGGAAATTCTTTGAACTGGTCGGCCTTCATATTTGCATGATGTCATTAATTTTAAATCCTTTTGTCAGAACAAAACAAAAATAATAATCTATATGATATTTGGATGCGGATTCGGGTTTTGCGATACTTACATATCGGGCCGCCAAGTTGGAGTAACCACCAGGCCCAAGCTTGTGTTGGCCAATTTTTTCAATTCTTGCCTTTGTGGCCTTAGATGTGTCCGAGAGCCTAATTAAGTTTTTAAATACATTAGTCTATGTACCAAAATTGATATAAAAACTAGTAATAATAGGGCTTACCACTACATTTTGGAATCAATTGCATACCACCCCGTTCCACCTGGTGGTATCTTTCCTGATTTTCTCAGGCCCTTCTCTTTTCCATCTTCCACCAAGGCTTTCCACTCCATAGATGGAATCATTGGAGGGATCTCATACCTAAGATTATTTTCTAGGTGAACCCTATATTGGTATCGGACAACCTTTAGATGTTTTCCAGCCTTCTATAGTACATTCGATGTATCAAAGGTTATATCTTTTTCGAATAGACTAACTAAGCGATTAGTCAGATCATCCTTTAAAGCTTTTTGCTGCTTGTTCCACATTGTGCGGATGGTGGGCCCGAAGATCTCCAAGGACAAATCATTCATGTGTTTATAAAATATATCATTTCCTGCAAAACATTATTGCCATCATTAGTCAACATTAGAAAATATTATCGGTATATTAGACACTAATTATAAAAAATAAATTGAGCAATCTATAATGACCTGGAATCCTCTCTATCTTTATTGGAACCGATTCTTCATTCACCAAAAATGTACACTTTATTGAACCAGTACTAGTCACACGAGAAGATCCAGAAAATGCTTCCACATCTCTATCTAGCCCTGCATCCACTCCTTCTTCTGCAACATCTGTTGTGGGTGGGCCAACATTAGCTACACCCTTCGCTACCCTCAGCAGTGTCACAGAGCATGTTGTCGATTGTTCAGTGGACAATATGGGAGCAGCATGTGGTGTACGTGGAGTGGTTTGGTCACTGGGACCAACATTGCATTGACAACCACTGATAATCTCCATAGCATGTTGTAAATTAAACCCATTGTATTATAAATTCAATAGCATATAAAATCAAATATTATAAAGTTTTTATAAATGAATTTACATTTTTATTCGATAACTTACATCCACTTGTTTACGTTGCTGTAACAACAATTGAATCCTTTGTCGAGCCCTTCTATTAGTGGAACTTCCAATGTCAGACGAATCAATTCCTCTTTTGTTTTTCCCTTGTCCTTTGTAGCACCCTCAACAGGTCTGTGGACTCTCTAATTTCTCTATCTCTCATCAACCAAGAGACCTCATTCTATAAATAGTTTTGAGACATTGTTTGATAAACGAAATCCCTTGTCTGCAATTGAAATATATAAAAAATTGCTTAGTATTTGAAAATATAGTGTGCGCAAATAATTATATTAGGGATTACATCTAGGATTACCTGACGCCTAGCCGAGGGCATGGTCTGATCAACAGATGGGGATTTACCTTGATCAGCCACCTCCCAAAAATGTAGAGAACATTATCACAATGAACGCAATATGTATAAGCTAACAAATACAGAACAAAAAAAAAATAAACACTATGCTACATGTTTTATATGTGTACATTTTTTAAGTATTTAGAATGTGGAATTACATTTAGGTTAAATGCTTGCCTCAAGTCTCCAGTTGTCTAATCAACAGCTGGGGAGTTTCCCTGGTCAATCTGCAAAAAAGGTAGACAACATTACCATCATGAACACAACAATAAAAACGAAAGAATACATAACAAAATAAACATAATGCGCCATGATAGACATATTTACGATTTTAAAGTATTTGAAATGGAGAATTACATTCATGTTTGGATGTTGCCCTGATGCTGTAGTCGACTAATCAATAGTCGGTTGGCTTCCCTGATAAACACTCTGCATGGAAAATCGATAATATTATATAAATGAACCTAATATACGAATGAAAATACATAACAACATATCTATATGTCCATCCTAAATTTAATATTACATTGGCAATATTGATGTATACCTGTTGCCTTGACTCGGGTCGACAAATATCTACGGAGATGGAAGTGCCCCTGAGAGAACCCTGCATCAAAAACATACTAAAAGTTACATAAGAAAACATGAAAAGTAGATAATTTCAATTATATGCTAACAAAAGTTCCTATAGACGTTAAAATAATTAATAAAAGGTTGGTTAAATTGTTTGTTGTACCACAACCATACTAACATTGTTTGTATCTACACGATTCAAATTGTAATCAATAAGCAGTTCTTTGCCAGCAGCTATTGATTTAATTGCACATACAAAGACACGGTTTCCTTCACGTGACTCAAATACGCAGTTGGGTTGATTTAATGTAGACCCTGGTTGTGTACTATTTATAAACCCCACAATATTACCGGTTGTTTTTGGCCTTCCGTCCATGTACATCATTGCTCCTGTATTTTGAGCTTTGTCTTTTAGTTGTATATAATTCACTAACAACCCATATCTACACATAATTCATGTATATTGGAGCAGGTGCATCTAATCACTGTAGTTGTAACAAGGTCCAACATACTCCATCAATTCTGTACATCTACCGTATCCAACCTTTATGTCGTCCATGCAAAACAAGCCCAATCCATGCAATGAGGATGGTGCAATTCTATATATCCTCTCATTCACACAAAAATCAGTGTTTACTTTAGGAAGATTGCTAGGCACCCATTGTTTCACTAGGTGTTGCTACCTTAAGGGCATGTCGATGTCTCCCACTATCTCATCATCATAGGGACATGACCCCCCTCCTTGGAGAAACAATATCATGCGTTTGTCGAATTTTCTTCTGATCTTCTGACATCTAGTTGATCTAGCCCGTGTAGACCTACTGGATGTCTCACTTTCCTCTATCCTTCCCAACGTTCCTTCACTGGAGGAAGACAGGTCTAACAAATACCTGTTTGGTTCTACCTATACCGTGGCCAAAAAAAAAATTGGCATAAGCATAGAAAAATACCAGCAAAAAAATGTGGAAAGACTTATAAAAAAATAAAATTGGAAAGACTTATAAGCCAATAACTTGTTAAAGAAAAAGCTTGTCAAGAATGAGTTTGGTTAATATGTGTGGGAATTTGGTAGCCCTAAACATTCTAATGTATGCCCCTATTTTGGTTACATACAAGTCTTCATTCTAACTTATTGCTTGCATTGCTAACATGAATTGGGTAGGCTTCATAAGCTTCAAATGTATGCTTGTGGCCATTGTACTTTAGCCTTTCAACATTGTCAAGCTTGAGACGATATGTTATGCCTATGCATCACATATAACACTACAATTTATGCCAATATATTTCTATACAAAACATGGAGGTTCTCCTTTAATGGACTATCTCCTTTAAGTGGTTTTTAGTTTTCCCATGAATGATTTTGTGATGTTGTAGATGATTATCCATTTTACCTAATATGTTTTATGATCTTTTCCATGTTTTCTAGGGTGCACATACTTGTTGTTGATGGCTTCTTTTGCTTGAAAGTTGAACTGCCTAAAAGTGCACAGATCTCATATAGGACCCTTTAAGAGTCATAATAACAACTATTGTTATAGGATTTAATTCTCCAAATGAAACACCAAAACCATTCTTATCGGTTAATATTTGTGTAGGGATGTTTTTCTGATCTCTCCCATAATTTATGATACTAATGGGATTGTATGCAAAAATTTATGTATGACCTAAGAAATCTTATGTATGCCCCTCTTTTAGTTACATACAATTCTCTATTCTCACCTATTGCTTGCATTTCCTTTTCCTAACATTGCCTTTTCCTTTTACTGGCCTAACCCCTTTTCAACAATAATAGTTGCAGATTTAATCAAGTGTTTTTCTACTGAGGTGGCTGAGTCAACCAATTTGACCCCCAATCGAGCTAACTCGGCCTTTGAAATGATTCGAGTGATAAGTTTGGTACCGAACCAAGCAAATCAAGGTATGACTGAATGGATCAGTAACCAAATGGTTAATTCATCCTAATCCGTACTAAATTGACCTAGTGAATGTGCGAATGCACAGGCCACACACATGACACTTCAATTCAAAAAAAAAATTAACCTAGAAATATAAACATCTAGAATCTAAAACTACTTCATTGTCGAGTCAATTAGGTTTGTAGGATTGCTATACATCATAACACTATTTGGAGTAAAACACAACTTGCTTTGTAGGCCCTAGATGCCACCCATGTGCACAATAGTCAATCTATAAAGCAGCCCTTGAATACAAAATCATTCTTCACAAAATAGGGCATGAACCATGTGAACAACCTTCCAAGTGGACCAACTCAATGAGTAACCTCCAAGCATGTAATATCTCTCATGAAATGGTGTATAAAATAGTGTAAGCATGCTTCAAATGATCACCTTCTCCTTTGGTAGGGCTGAACACTACCCTTATGCATGTGTCTCCAAGGGTGAATGTTCCTCAAATAATGAGAGAAGGCCTTCCTCTAACAATAAACCAGTACACCAACGTGAATTGGCCCTTCCAAAACAAACTTGGTATTTTCAATGTCACACTTGGAGCAATGTTGGGCAGTCCTATGGGCATAAACAACTCTAGAATCAAGTATGAGTATCAAAGGGACAAATCTGAGCACTTTACAATTATGGAAAAATAATGATGTTGAGTTCTTGGAGATCCCGTAGAGTGGATGTTTTAACCTCTGTGCTACTCTGTAGAGTGGATGTTTTAACCTCTGTGTTACTCTGTAAAGTCGAGTACAATTCCTTTACAGTAATGGACAAAGAGTGGACATTTCCAGATCTGCTACTTGGCACGTTCAGGAATGAAAATAATGTTTTAAATACATTTATATTAGTCTGTAATATTTGTTTATTCTAAAAATGATGATGAAGAACAAACTTGGTATTTTCAATGTCACACTAGGAGCAATGTTGGTAGTCCTATGGGCATAAACAAGTCTAGAATCAAGTATGAGCATCAAAGGGACAAATCTAAGCACTTTGGGAGCATTCTGAAGGTCACAACAAACAATAAAGCAACTTTAATCAGCTATAATTAGGCCAACTTTCAGATCTGGGCACATGGCAGCAATAAAAGATGATCATCAATGGCAATAGGAGGCGGTCTTTGCAATTCTAGCTGTGAAAATGAGAAATCTATGGGTGAAAGAAACCCTAAAATCTCATTCATATGCCTTATAGTAGAATCCACATGAATTCTGGGCACAAACAAACCTGTTTAGCAGTAAAAAAGGGTATGAAGCAACCCTATTTCACCATCTTGGGCACCCTTGTGCACTTATACATCACCGAACATGCGTACCTATAAATCTGGGCCAAATTGGAGATTAAAAGGTAGTTCTGGACATGAATAGCCCTATGAAAAGTGACGAACAATGGAAAAACTGGCTTTCAGAAAGCCATTGAATATGCTAATGCTTGGATTACCAACATAAGAGCTGTTCCAACCTCCTAAACAACAATTTATAGTAGTATCATGATCTTGGGTGCTTTTTTTCCACCAAAAGGAGGTAAACAAACCTAAATAAAACTAATACCATTTAATTTCAAACCCTATAAACCAAGTTGGATTCTTCTTTAGGTGATTCTCGGCAGTCTCTTGAAGGATATCAATAGCAACTAACAGTCTTTGGTGGCTTTCCTTGCAACCGTAGGTCACAAAAAAACCCTAAAGATCTCTGGACCTGTGCACAAGAGAAGTAACAACCCCAGTTGGCCCTAAAATACCAATTTTGTTCTGCATTAAGGGCCCCTGTCAGTGCAATGATTCTTCCCAATGTTTGACAGTTGCCCTATGATTTCCATTACATGATTTCCATCTATAAACCACTATTGTGGTTTCATCATTGCTCCCATTCAAGAACAAAAAAGTAGACATGACTTCTCTCCCTACATTAATTCCATGTGCAAATAATGACTATCTTTGGTACTTCCTAACTTTTCAGTATTCCTTTTGACAACAAAAGTGAAACATGAAACCATATCCTTACTTTCAGCATCTTACACAGCTGATGGCTCTGATCGAACTGTATAAGTACTTTGTTCCCAAATTAAAGATTTTGAGACCTACAAATGAAGGGGAGTGAGATGAATGGTTGAAGGACTCAAATGGAGGATGAATTGATGCCCTTTTCTGCCTACCCAAAGGTCCTTTTATAATGAAGATTATCCCTAACTTATCATTGATTTGTAATCTTCTATTGTTCACCCATACTGCTCTGCGAAACAAGGTTTTATGCCAATCTAGTATGTATATTCATGATGATGCTTGTTTTGACATATTAATTTTCAACCCTAAGGAAACTCTAACTTGTTTTCCCATACTAATTTTCAACCCTAAGGAAACCGTAAGGCAATCCCATAGTAGAAAGAACCAAAAAAGACTATACCCCACAAATCAAAAGGCTCTTAAATTAACCATATCATGCCTTCCTCAATGATTTTATGAAACCAAGGGGATGGAAAAAGGGAAAGGAAACATCAAATATCACTCACACCGTGGAATAATTCTAAAGCTAACCAATAATCTTCTAGTACATGTGCCTTTACAGTAATGGACAAATAATGATGTTGAGTTCTTGGAGATCCTATAGAGTGGATGTTTTAACCTTTGTGCTACTCTGAAGTGCATAAGCCAGCACTTCAGAGGCATATTTCCCAGTGGTAACCTACAAAAATCATATATATATATATATAATCAATGGTGGTGAAGAGCAGACATTTCCAAATCTGGCTACTTGGCACGTTAAATACATTTATATCAGTCTGTAATATTTGTTGATTTATTCCTTTTAGCTTGTCTTGATGATGCTTGTTTTACCATATTAATTTTCAACCCTAAGGCAACGCTAACTTGTTTTCCCATAATAATTTTCAACCCTAAGTCAACCCCAAGGAATATAATTGATCAGCTTCACAAGAATACTGGACAAACATTCAAAGGTAACACCTCTAATCTAGGAATCTTGACTACATCCACGTCACTAACCTTCAACAAACTGAAAATTCAAGTCTAATACTGAAGTAGCTAATCCATAGAAGCAATAAATAAGAGAGAACAATAATATGAGGGGATCATCCACCTCAATCATCCAAAGGATGTGAATAGCAACAACACATAAAAGACTCAAGTGATAAGGGCTAGAAAAGCTAGAAAGTGCCCTGATCAGTACATTCACCATCAGTGAATTTAGTAAACTAAAAATAGCCTGAGGCCAATGTTAATGCTTCTTTGGATAAGCTATCAGCCTTAGTATTGTGTTCTTTGAATATGTGAACTACTTTTAGCTGGATGAAGTAAGGTTCCATATCACAGATATGTTGACACCAGCCATCAAGTGCAAGTAAAGTTAGTGTTGATCTTCTATTGAACCAATTAATGATGGCTGTGGAGTCACCATGAATGTGCAGAGTGGGAAGGACCATGGATTTAGCACAATAAAGGAGAGTCCATAAAGCAAGTAGTTCAAATATGGTGTTTGTAATCAGAGCAACACCCAATTTGAAGCAAAAATAGTGGTTCTGGGTGATCAAAAGATGAAAACCTATACCTCCAATTTGATTGGCTAAAGCCCCATCAAAGAATATGTAGGAACAATTATCGAAATAATTTATTTAGTCAAACTTATTACCTTTCTTTTTTGCGTTGACTTGGCCACTTTCAATTCACTAACTCTAAAATAGCTAATAAGTGTTGGCTAATAATGGTGACAACTCTTGGTATTATGTTTCATTAGGTTGCAACATGGCAAACTTGTGAAACAAAATGCCAAGAACCATCACCGTTATCAAAATAGTTTATTAGGTACAATTATCAAAATAGCGGAAGATGTAGGTATAATTATCAAAATAGTTAATTTAGTCAAACTTATTACCTTTATTTTTTGCATTGACTTAGCCACTTTCAATTCACTAACTCTAAAATAGCTAATAAGTGTTGGCTAATAATGGTGATGACTCATGTTATTATGTTTCATGGGGTTGCAACCTCGCAAACTAGTGAGGCATAATACCACGAGTCATCACCATTGCTTGGTTGAACACTTGTTATCTTTTGTGAGATATAGTTCATGTGGACAAAGTTCTTGAAATCTGTCCTCATGGAAAATTTTGTTTGACGATGATATTAACAAGTATGTAGAAAAAAATTTAATATTTTATAATGATCTTCAATGATCTAGGGGTTAGGTTCTAGTTTCTTGCTTATAACAAAACATGGCTACGGTTCTCACTACTCTAAGCGCCCCAACAAAGATGGATTGTCTCCCAGCTGCCATATCATATTTGAATTTCTCCTATGCCTTTTGGAGGTTTGATATTCACCCCTTCTGCTTCCCAGTTCCCAAGGTTTAAGGATTTTGTCCCAATCCTTCTACTATATGTTTAACATCCCCGTGTGAAGACCTAGGTCTAAAGTTATACCTAATGGTTAGTTGGGATGAACCTCGTAAATTGTTGTATTTATGACACCACCAACACCTAAATGGAAACCCCTCATAGTCCGATGTCTGAATGATAGAAATATTTTTGTGCTCAATTTCAATATCCTCCTTTAGACCCTCATGGTTATTTAGTCTAACCAAAATGCAAGAAAATTTCATATTGTCCAACTTTTTTAAATGACATATCTATCGCAACAAACTCCCCCACAATATTTCTAATGCCCCTGAAAACATCTAAAGACCAATATTCAAAGGGAAAACCTTAAAGTCACACCCAAATTAGGGTGGTGTCTAACTTCTCTCTTTTCTTGTCAAACTGAGTTCTCCACATTTTCAGAGCCATTAGTGCCAAGCCTATACACCAATTCTGTTTGAGATCCCATTATGCATCTTTGGATTTCTTAAGATGCAAGATGAACAACCTTTGGAGAGAACCAGGACTTTGGGAACGCATCCTAGTTTGTCATCCCCAATTTTCCTAACCCCAATCCTTGAGGTTTTTTGCATTGAATTGTCAACCTTAGAACTTTCCCGTAATGGTTGTCTCTGCTGTATTCTCCAACTTGTTAAGGTGCATAACTACCCCAACCATGAAATTGCTTGCTTTGCCTTGGTTTTTTAAAAGTCGCTACTTATTTCAACTTGTTTGTTCCCAAACTTTTCTCCCAGAACTAGTGTGTTTTTCAAGGTCCTGGCTTTCATCAACAAAGGTATCCCTCGTTCCATCTATTCCACCTATTGGCAGTCAGCAACAACCCTCTCATTTTTTCTATTTTGCTAAAAAAAATGATCAGTTCTCTTCTATGATTTATTTTAAAAAATTATATAAGAGTGCCTTCAGAATATTCGATTCTGAAGGTACTCTCAATTTAGAAGAGTTAAGAGTCATATTAGAAATTTATGAAATACTTTCATAAATTAGCAGCTGTCAATCTTGTAAATTTTATATATAATCAATTTTTGTCATTATTAATTCATTTTATTATATACTGACTTATGAGATTCAAGGTATAGTTTGCTAATTAGTTTTTTCGGATTAAAATGAAATACATTTTGAACATCTTACAAATTTGGTTTTGATAAAGATATTTATTATCATAAGCTTTTGTAATTTTTATAATTAGGGTTGATCTATTAACTGGAATATTTTATATTAACCCTAAGTTTATATATAACTTGATCTTTTAATATCTTGTCATTGTTGTGCAAAAAGTATACATATGTCTCACGAAATAGCTAGAGTTCATTTATATATATATCATTTCAAACTTTTCATTGTAATATAATCATAATAATTAAATTTTGATTTAGTATTAGTTTTTGTAAGCTTTTCATCTGATCCTACTTTTGCATTTGGTCATGGGTATTGGGATTTCATGAATCAATTACATGTATATATATGGCTTTGAATGATTTAATTTTTATATAGAGTTGATCTTGCTACTTAGTTGTAATTATGAAACCCTAGGAAACATTATGAATTATAATGACGACTTCACATCATCTGGTTCATGAGCATGATTTCCTTCCACGCATAATCCTTGTTTATTATTTGATAGTCATATTGATTGTACAGGATACAATTGTTTGAATTATTAACATCTGTTTATATGGATTTTAATGATAATAATATTTTCGAATCACTTCGTAAAGATTGAGATCGTATTGACATTTGGTTTTGGTTTTAATTTGATGACACTTATCAATTCAACTAACATTTGTTGGTTTAATGATGAAATAGTGTCATTGGAATTCAATTTCATAAATGACTGATAGCCATTTCTATTTATGACGCTGTACGAAGCTATCATTCTAGTCTGTGTATTATCAATGCTTCGTTGTTGTATCATATGGTTATCGATCCCTGAATTGAATTATTTCGGATGTGGAAGTTCAGTTAGAATTCAAAGTATTAACATAATGTTTTCTGAAGGATTTGGTTAGTTATGATTAGTTTATCCATTACTCATAGCACAAAATGCTAGCATTTGTTCTCATTATTTCGAGATTTAGTCACCATGGCCAAATTTAGGGTTCTCGTTCTTGTCACACATGAATCAATTAGATATTTGAAATTTCACATAATGCCTTGCACTTGGATCCCTATTCCTTCAATTTTCACAACTACATTCGTTTCAAACCAAAACCAGAGTTACAGTGAGGAGATAATGGCTCCTCTCAGCCGATTCAAGATTTCAGGGCCTGAGCTAGTGGAATCTGATGAGAAAGTCGTTGCATTGTTTGAAAAGATAGGATGGGGTTCGTTTTTTAGATGTTTCAGTGGTCATAATGCAAAAGTTACCAAACAATTCACTATGATCTTGAAGGAGAATGTAGCTCAAATTGGGTTTTTTTAATTTATAATTGATGAAGATAAGATTGCAGAAGCAACAAAGCTTCCTCAGACTGGATAATGTTGGTTTAAAGGAGGAAAGGTCGATAAGAAAAGGTATAGGTCATTACTTTTACCCTTACCCACCAATGCAAAGTTAAAGGTTGGGGTTTCAGTTAAATTATTAAAACCAGAATGGCGAGCATCTTATGAAATCTTAGTTAGGTATGTCTCTTGTGATGACTGTCTCTCTCATCTCCATTATTACCATCTACAATTATTATTAGCGTTAAAGGGTTGTAAGCTCAATATTCCTTTTTACTTACTTCAAAGCTTAAAGAAAATGGCACATTCAGTGCAAAGTACTATAGGAAACCCTGATAGGAGCTTGTTCCACCACGGTCTGATTAAAATTCTAATTCACCATTAGTTATCCCTTAGCTGTAGATCCTGGGATGAATTCTTGGTTGAAAATAAGCTAGGTTCGACACAGTATTGGCCTAATACTCCTCCCAAAACTCGTAGAAAGCATAAAGCTCTATTAAAATCCGAGATGGATGATATTCATAAAATTGGGACAAGGGATAGTAAGGTACAGGAAGCAAGTTCACCTATAGATACTCGTATTAGTAATGATGGTATCAATAAGGTCAATCCCTTTGATGCTAAGACAAATATGGATCAATCTCTATTTGTTAAACGTTTCAGCACATCTGTAAAGGTGGATGGTAAATTGATGAATGATGGCAAAATTGACTCTGTTACTCATGAATTCATCTCTGATTTATTCACTTCTAAAAAACCTTGTGATGATTCTACATGAAATCTTGAATAGTTAGCACAATTTTGTTGTGATAGGAGAAGTTTTGAGCCAAAGGGTTTTGTGTATGTTCAGTCACGAAGATTCACTCGAAGCATGACTACAACGCCTTCAGTCTCCATTCCCGTAAATATTTAGCAGAATACTCAGCCAATTGTTGTTAAACTCGAGGATGATGTTTCATCTCTGATTCCTAAGACAACACATATGAATAAACCTATTACCATAGTGGAGAATCTTGAAAAATCGTTGGCCAAAAACATTGCTGATCCAAGTAAGTTTGAAATAGCACCATCATGTATGGATGCTTGTGGGTCTGGCCCTGAGCCATCATGTATGAGCATTCCATCACCAATTCATGATGTAAATAATCTTGATTCCTCTCCATCTAATGATTCACTTTGTGATCAGGATGAAGAAACCCTTCAACAGGTACTTGATCGAGTTTATGAAACCAAAATCACAAAATTAAAAAACGAATTAAAAGAATGTCAAGCAGATGCAGCCTTAAAAGATGAAGAAAATAAAACATTCAGGGCAGAATTACTAAATTGGATTAAGAGATGGAAGAATATGAACCTGAAGAAGAATCAATACAAGGAAGCCAAGAACTCAACAATAAACACTAACCAGCACTTGATTGAGCAAGTAAATCGACAAAAGATGACAATCATTAAGCTCAAAGCTAAACTTTCTGAAGCAAGAAGAGTAATCAGTTTACAAAACAGAACATGATGTCATTTCTCTTTTTGTTTTGTTGGTTTATTTCTCTTTTTTGAAAGGTAATAAATCTTTAATAAGAACACCTGCAAAATCGTAGATTTTGCAGGCATGCTTTTAATTTTTTTTAATTTTATTTTATTTTCTGTTAACATGATTTTAATGAGAAATTTTATTTCGTATGTTATAGGTGTACATGGTATCGTTATGCTATAAAGAATATAGGCTTTTTTTGTTCACAGTTGGCATTTGTTGGTGCTTCTGGAAGGATTGGTTGCTCAAGATGGCCATGTTACAAGTTAGTTCGTTTGAGCACGAGATAATACAGGCTACTCATTTAATTGACGGTTTTATCTCATAGGATAAATGTTTATGCCAGATGTCTTTTGAAAGGAATTCGATACAGCTAAATAGGGATAGGATTCCTATTGTCTTTATTATAGCATTTATTAAAAACTGAAATGAGTAACTAGTTTGGTTATATAAAATAGGAAGTTCAATGTAAAAAGGGTCGATGGAGTATTAGAAGAAAGACTTAATTGAAATATCATTTCAGTTCTAGTTTTTATCTCTTTATTGGAGTTTTTCCTTCGGAGAAGGAGTGTGACTTAAGTTCTTAGACTGGTATCACTGTTCGGTACTATTTTTTAACACTTTATATATATATTTGAATCTATCATATTCTATTTATACTTTGGTATAGTTATACTTTGTTATGATTGTATTCATTATCTGAGATAATACTCTGTTAACACAATATTACTGTTTGAATGAGTATGTTACTATATTTGATTGATCAATATTTTTATTGAAAATCAGAATCTTAGTAATATACATATTTATGTTTATTTTGATTTCATTTGTATTTTACAATGTTTTCATTATAAATATCATCTTTTATTCGAATATTTAATATTGATTATTGATTGTTAATTAATAGAACATTACAGAGAAGTTTAAAGTAGTTGTCTATTTTAATTTTCTGTTATTGTGAATATATAGCAGAGTGGTTTAATGTTAATGATTTAAATATTTTCATTTAAATCATAATTATTTATCTCTCTGTTTACTTGAAATATTAATTAATAATTAATCTAGTATTTAAGTTGCTCTCAGCTGAGATAGAATAATTAGTTAAATTTAGTCTTAATATAGTTTATTTTTAATTTATATTTAACAGTTGTTAAATAGGATTAGATTAATTATGCAATATTTATAATAGTCTTTGAATTATAATATTTGAAGCAAAATCCTCAAAAAGTTAAATACTTTCATTAAGAAAGCATTTTAGGTCTTAGAAAACTAATTCTAGGGTTTATTTAAATAATAATTAGATTAGGATAAATTTTTACTGAATTTTAAATTCTCCTTAAGAGAAAAATTCAGTTGGTAGCAGGACCATAACCTATGAGGTTTCGCCATAGTAAACACACCGGGAGCTTCTCTAAGCAACTTGTGTGGGCTTAATCTCCTTAGTTGGCCTAGGTTAGAAAATTGGGCCAACACCACCAGCCTAAGTTTATAATTTTCTTAAGTCCATGGCACTCATTAACTAACTCTTCTAAGGCTAGAAGTCCAGGCTCCAGTTCCCCATGTTAAGGAACGGAATAACCAATTGGGGTGCTTATGGTAAACCCCAACCCTAGTTATTGGGAAATGGGTTTATGAGTTTGAGGTGCCACCGCAGCTTGCCAAAGTGAGCGGTTGATGGTATCAAATTATATAGCATAGGGTCCCCTCCCCCTTAAGGCAAGTCAATATTGGACCGCTGATTTTTGAGATCGACAGAAAGGAGCAAACATCACAGCATGCACAAAAAACCCTTGTCACCCAAAAACCCTTGTCACAGGATGCTCAAAAACCATTGTCACATAGACTCCGCACATGGAGCAAAGAAGGGCAAGCTTCAACCCAGACTCTGATGATGTAATGAGGGCCTTAATCAGAGTTTTGAGCACATGGATATGAAGGATGAAGCTGAGCTTCGTGTATGACTGTTAAACCATTAAGTAAAATTTCAATTAAAATTTTAATTTTAACGGTGATCCGTGAAAACACAATACAATTTAACAGCCAGTTATCAACCTGTATACCGTGCAGGAGTCAAATCAATAAAATTTGTTCGAGATAATGGGATGGACCGGGATAGACCAAGGCTCCACTTTGTTTTGAGATGGGGCTGTCATCATTACAAGAAAGCTATCCTAGAGCACGCTCAAAGCACGATTTTCAGTCTCATGTGCAGAGTCTAATAGCATGCCCAAAAAAAAAGGAGGCCGTGATGCTTACCCGTTGAGCCATGAGCTCCAAATCCAAAACTGGAACTCCAAAACGTGAACCTTGTGCTCCAAATTTGTATCGTGAGCTCCAATTCTCAAGCGTGAGCTCCAATTATCAATGGTGAGCTCCAATTCTCAACCCTGTGCTCCACCGGACCTACTCCCAAATTCACAAAACCTCTAAATTGAACTGAACTGTCCACAACGAGTCACGACAATGTCCAAATACACTTGTCATTTTTTATTATATATTATATGTATTTTATTTTTATTATATATTATTTTATATTAATGTATTTTATTTTTATTATATGTTATTTTATATTATATAAATTGCCATAATAGTATTAGGATATTTTTATTATATCCTAACTTGAATAAAGAACCTTCACATTAATGAGAGAAGAACCATCTACATAACGACACATCCCTATCTTGGATAAATGAAAATATAGCTTTGAAGGATGATTCAAAAGTTGAGCATGTGAGCATGTGAGCATGGTGATGATGATAATGATGATGATGTTGATGATGATGATTATTATTATGATGTTCATGTCGATGATGACAATGATGACAATGTTGTTGATGATGATGATGATTATGATTGTGATGATGATGGTGATGATGATCTTGATGATGATGACGATGATGATGAAGATGATGCGCATGTTGATGATGATCATGAAGACAATGATGAAGATGATGCCGACGATGATGATGAAGACCATGATGATGATGATGATGACAATGAAGATGATGATGATGAAGATGTTGATGATGATGATGTTGTTGATGATGATGATGCCGATGATGATGTTGTTGATGATGATGATGACGATGATGATGAAGATGATGCACATGTTGATGATGATCATGAAGACAACGATGAAGATGATGACGACGATGATGATGAAGAACATGATGATGATGATGATGACGATGATGATGAATATGTTGATGATGATGATGTTGTTAATGATGATGATGACAATGATGATGATGACGGTGATGAATATTATGATGTTGATGTCAACGATGACAATGATGATGATGATGATTATCATCATCATGAGGATGACGATGATCATGATGACGATGATGATGATGATGTTGATGATGAAGATGATGATGAAGATGATGATGACGGTGATGATGATGTTGATGATGAGTATCATCATCATGAGGAAGATGGTGATGATGATGACGACGATGATGAAGATGATGCGCATGTTGATGATGATCATGAAGACAATGATGATGATGATGGCGACGATGAAGACGATGAAGATGATGATGACGATGATGATGATGACCATGATGATGATGATGATGATGATGATGAAGACGATGATTATGATGTTGATGAAGACGATGATTATGATTATGACGATGATCATGATTATGATGATGATGATGATCTTGATGATGATGATGATTGTTATCATCATCATGAGGATGACAATGACGATGATGTTGATGATGAGTATCATCATCATGAGGAAGACGGAGATGATGAAGATTATGATGTTGATGATGATGATTATCATCATCATGAGGATGACGATGATAATTATGACGATGATGATGAAGATGATGATGATGATGATGTTGATGATGATGGTGATGATTATGATGTTGATGAAGATGATGACAATGATGATGTCGATGATGACAATGACAATGATGATGATGTTGATGATGATGATTATGATTATGATGCTGATGAAGACGATGATTATGATTAGATGACAATGATGATGATGATATGTGATGATGATGATGATGATGACGATGAAGATGATGATGTGTGATGATGACGACGATGATGATGATGATGATGTCGACGATGAAAATGATGATGATGATGATGATGATGATGATGACGACGATGATGATGATGATGAAGATGATGGTGATGGTGATGATGTTAGTAACACTTTTTTTAAAGATAAGATAAAATAATAGTTCTAATTAAATATTTACCTTTCAATATATTTCATCGTCTTCTTCATCCATGTCAACATCTTCTTCATCCATGTCATCATCTGTATCATCGGATACATAGTCAGGATTGTAAGGTTTGGCCATATCATCATTGTCATCATCATTAGTTATGCTCATCGTGTCATCGTTGGAATAATCTTCATCGGCATTGTCTACTACATCATCTGATTCAACTATTCCTTGGACATCTTCTGTTGGATCATCATCGTTAGCTAACTCAAGTTGATCATGCTCTTCATCATAATATTCTTCTTCTAGAGAACCCTCTTCATTACCATCATCTAGGTTATACTTTACTGACCTTCTCCTTGGATCGTGTCTCACAACAAATGACCAGCCCGCTTTACCTAGAACCTCTGAGTAAAATACTTGTTCACATTGGATTGGAAGAACATAGGGCTCTATTCCTAGCTCAAACAACCTTGTGTTTACCATGGTAAATCCATTATCATGTTCAATAATAGTTCTATCGGGATCACGTTGATTCAATCGTAACCTGTACCATTTGACAACGAATAGAACTACCTCAAAGGATTTAAAGTCACACTATATAATATCTTCCAAATACCCATAGTATCGATTTTCTAAGACTTCTAAATGTTTGTCAGTTATATATGAAACATTGGTAACCTCAAAGACAGCCGAAACCCCAGAATATGATGTTTTCTTTGTTTCATCCAGTTTTTTGATCTGATATCTACCTCCATTGTAGACCATAGCCTTATGGTGTTTTACCTACAATAAGAAATACATGAAAATATTACACAACCATTCAGTACTTATGCAACAATACATGGAAAAAAAGAACATGTATGTCAATAAGTAATTTGCAAAATAAAAGATTAAGAGGGATATTTGATTAATTATATGGTTGCCATTTTATCTTTTACACCATATGCCAAATTGATTTCCATTTCTGTTAGATTGTTATCTCCATTGCATTGTGCTGCTTTTACCAATGAAGCCAAACCTTCCCATGATATACCATGACCCGATTGTGCACATCGTTCAATCCATACCTTCATCCAGTCAAGATTGTTTGCGATGTATAAATGAATTGCATCCCATTCTCGACCAACTGTTTAATGACAATAACCATTAAAATAAAAGAAAGGTGTAAATCTCCTGAACAAAGATGTATATGCTCTTAATTGAAGCAATTATGACTAGAAAATACAATTAGAATATGAATTGGTTCTTCTTTAAAGTGAGGCCACTTTTCCTTAATATCTCTAAAAGCAGTACCATCTACAGGCATTCAGATAACATCATCTTGACTTCTGTTCCTGGCATGGTAATCCATAAATTGCGCTATGTTTTTGCACCTGAACAGTCATTGCAAACTTGGAATGATGGGAATATACCGAAGAAACTCCTAAGGCACCTTTATTGTTACTTTATCTGTACGATATCTACTTACATGACATTCCAAACATTCTGTTGCAAATTCATGTTGATTATAATATATAACATGGTCATCAGGGCATGCATGAATTGCTTCATAATGCATTCCAATATCTTTCATGATGGAAGATAAATATCGATATGTGCGAGGTAAAATATTTGATGGTGGTAACAAAAATTTAGCCTACAAAAAAAAAAAAAATTGTTAATGTAGTAAATAAATAATATTAACGAAACATGCTTCATCCATACGATGATCAATAATGAGATAACAATAAAATTATTAGAGGAATACAAATAAAATTTATCATGATCATACAATTATTAGATACCTTAGCATACATGTGATTGCAATGTTTGAAAGACCATTCATAACCTTCAAGTTCATTATCAACAATATAGTAGAGAGATGATTTGTTTTGAATCCTTCATAAAGGGGTTCATATGCCTTATCGAGAAGAGGTATATCGTGAACATCATCAAAGTCATCATCATTTTCATTATCAACATCATCGTCATCCATTCTAACATTAAATGAATCATGGATCATTGTATTTGTACCAACATCTCAATTACATCATCGGCATGATCATCTTGTTCAATATGATCATTCACTTGTTCTCCATTAAACATACATGCTCCATGATCCTAATCCTGAACTTGTTTTGAAGGAACTTCCTCTGGATGACATGCTATAGGGTGTCTTTCCTTTAATATAAATACATGGAAACATCAATGGATTTACATTAATATATGAAAAAAAAAATACATACAATTACAAAAAAAAATGAATATAATAATGTTTATCACAAATGGACAATATTCATTCCCCCCTTCAGTGTATCCATGTTCCCTACAATGTTTTGTGGTTGTTGAGATCAATATTCTTCTCCTCTTAAATCCCCTACATTGAGTACATGGAAAATAACATTTTCCATCACCCCTTCATTTCGTTGCATCCCATAGTCTAGCAAGCTATTGTCGGTTGTCTTCGTTTGGATCTGGAATATTTAATCTATTTGACATTTTGTCATAAACTTCGTTAATGAATATAACTGGTTGTCTTAAAAAATCAAGTTCCACCCATCAACCATGCATCAAGGTTTTTTCAAACGGAGAGAAGTCAAAGAATAAAAAATTCCTAGCAAACTATCTATCGATGAAAAAAAAATTCCCACAACCGCCCATTGAAGAATAAAACAATTCCTAAAAACGTCCGTCAAGGAAAAAATAATTTTTGCAATCATCCGTGGCTTCTACAACAAACATGTCGAAATTTTTAAAAAAAATTATATTTATAATGGACATGCGTCAAATATTTGACAGCTTAAACATAGTTACCGTTGAAAGTATGGGACCATAAAATTTAAAATCATGTAAACCTTAATTTTTTTTTTATAAAAAAATCTATACTGCCTGTCGGATATCCGATGCTTAGGGGTCGGATAGCCAACATTTTTGGGTTCACAGACATCGAAGATCTGACATGAAAAATGTTAGATATCTGACACTAGAAGAGTCAGAAATTCGACGCCCGAGTGTCGGATATTCGACGGTGCTATAAATATTTTGTTACCGGCATTCTGTTGATTGATTGTTGTCTGACACATCTGTGCAAAATGTCGAATGACGTCAGATTCTAATGTCAAAATTCGGGTTCAAATCCTGTCGTGGGGTTTTACTACTGCCATTGGTTCTCATTCTATCTCTGAGGAAGTTGCAGGGTTTTCTCCTTTATAGTTTCCCCGAGTAAAATTCTTTGTCTCTTGTCTCTTGTGATTTTTTCTATGCATGTTATTCTCTCATATAAGATCCTAGATCATATTGCTTAAATGATAAAAATCTAACATGGTATCAAAGCTACCCTAAGAAGAAGACACTATGCAGCTGTAGAATCTAGGGATTAATACTTTTTGGGTCTCTCTCCACAATCCATCAGCAAAAGGAGGCTAGGTTGACTCTCCATTGAAGGGTGCATCTTTCTGTCGAAGCAGAATTTTATTCTGAGCATTTTTAGTTTTTGGTGAGGGAAATTAGGGCTTTTTACAGAAGAAGAATTTTTGAGTGAGCCTAGAATAGGATTTCTCTTCTCATCAAAATCAAAATTTAGAGACCAAGGTTGATATTTTTGGTTGGGTAAAACTCTAAGAAATTCAAACCCTAATTTGACCCCGGGCCTGAAAAACCCTAAAATACTGAAACGAAAAGTTTTGGTACATTTGCTATATCTCGATATTGGCGAAGTATCGGGAGCTGACACTTTCACAGGCCAAATATAAATTTCTGATGTACATTGTATAAAATTTTCAGCATCATATTCCCTATATTCTAGGAGATACGATTCCTCCAATATAGGGTTCCAACCTCTCCTAGGATTCATCCCTAAACAAGACACCTAGGGAGAATTGCTATATATCGGGATACGAAGGTCCAAATGAAAATTTTCAAGATGTTCTAGAAATTTTATGAAATTTAATTTCTATGGTAAAATTTTCAAACCCTGAGGATGAACCAGTGACACGTGGCAGTCCGTACAAGTGCACTATGTTGAACAGTCCTGAAATAAGTCACCATGGGAAAACTCTCATAAGTCCCAATTGGTGAAACCAATTCTAGTAAAACCTATGGTGCTGGAAAGAGGATAGGTAGGTTACCTTAGTACTAAATATCAAACAAAGAGGAGTAGTACTTGTGGAGATACCGCAGAAACAGTATCAGGAATTTTTGCAGAAGAAATTGGTAAACTAGGGCTTCCTGTTCTAGTAGCTTTGCTCCATTTTTTTCAGAAAAGGAGTACATTGGACAGCTAACCTTGAAGAGGTATATATTTCTATCCAATAAAATCTAAAAGATTCCAATTTTTGAAAATTAGGGCTTCTCTAAAAAACCTTAGATCAGCCAGCCCCGGAACTAGGACGAACACCTCAAATCGGTAAGATCTAATGTTTTTCTATATACCTTTGAGGTTCTCATTCAAAATGAATAATCACACCAGATTGATGAAAATCTTGGTGAGGATGACAGCTTCCAACCATAGAAGTATAGGATCTCACTATTTCTTCAAGGAAATGAATTGGACACCTACATAAGTAGAGAGGTTCCAATTCCATAGGGAGATGAGGATAAAAGCATTACACAAGAAGAACTTGGTCAAGGATAAGAAGATAATTGTTGATTCAATCAAGGATCACATTATACCACAAGTGTCTTCCCTAAAGACACCGAAAGAGTTGTTTGATTCCTTGACCAAGCTATTTGAAGGGAAGAACATAAATCAGAAAATGACTTTGAGAAGACAATTGAAGAATGTGAAGATCTAGAATGCAGAGACCATACAGTCATACTTTACAAGGGTCTCTCTATTAATTTGTCATTGTGGTCTAGGAACTTAAAACATAGTCTCACAAAGAATATAGACAAATATGCATAAAATTGGCAAAATGGTGCTGCAATGGAAGTAGCAGCTCTATATAATCAAATCAAAGAGTCATGATACAATACAATAATCATGCCAGATGCATGAATTCCAAGACAATTCAAATTACCAAGGATTTCATTCAAATTGAATGAGTGAGTCTAGCTTAATTGAATGTAAGCCATAGTAAACACTCAAGTTAACCATTGATCAAAACCCTAATTGACTCAATTGATTCCTAACTGAAGTTGAAGTGCAATAAATGATTGATTCTAACTGAAAGTAGCTTAGACACATGTCACTACAAGCCAACCAACAAGTTGTAGCGCATCAATGACTCCAATGAACCCCGATGAGGTTAACTGAAGTGTAACTGACCATCAGAAGTAGTTGGAGGTGCCCCTATTGACTCCTGTTCATTAAATAATCAGTTTAATGAAGGGAGGCACCTTCACTGCTCTGTTTAACTGATTGCAACCATCAGTTAGCGATAAAGTGCATTTATGACACTCAGATCACCCCCGGAGTGCTCCAGTTAGCCTCCCCGAATGAAGGAGAAGGCTAAGTTTGCCTCCTTAACTAAAGGTGGGTGTGGGTGTGCTCATGGTGATGTCACAAAATGCTCCTTTGATGCCAATTAAGTTAATAAAACTTATGGTAGTGGTTTAACTCGGCCAAATAGACCAAAATGAGTGTGTATAGTGGTAAATGTCTCCAACACCCCCCATTAAGCTATACTCGGGAGAAGTAGAAAACATAAAGTGCATAACAATTCTAGGGCCCCAGCAACAAAGGCCATAGGTCACCCTATACAATACTGAAACTCAAACAATGCTCAAAACAAACTAAGTGAGGAAAAGTGGGAAAACCCAGTGGGAACCCCCCCCATCAACTTTAACACTAAAATTAGTTGGATCACCCTGATGAACTCACCCTGAATAGTGAATGAAGGTAAGTGAACTTCTTTTCTGAAAATCTCTTGGTGAAGATGTCTACAATCTTCTCATCAGTTGGGCAGTATTGTAGAATGATGGTCATGTCATGCACTAGCTCCCTGATATAGTGCATGTGTATCTCTACATGCTTGGTCCTCTACCTGGTAACTGGATCTGTGGATATCTTAATAGCACTTTGATTGTCACAAAAGAGGATAGTGGACAAAGTAATACCAAGATCAAAATCGGAAAGAATGCCTTCCAACCAAACAGCTTGGATGCAAGCATTCACCGCTCCTCGGTACTCGACCTCTCCTAAAGACAATGCTATGGCGGCCTACTTTTTTCTAGACCAGCAAATGGGGCCACCACCAAACATGAATACATATAAAAAAATTGACTTCCAATCAATAGAATCACCCACCCAATCGGAATATGTGTATCCAACTATCTCTAGCTCAGAGTCTGCAGCATAGTGAATGTCGTAGGTCCTGGTTCCCTAAATGTACTTGAGGATCCTCTTGGCTACCTTCCAATGAAGATAATGGGGCTGCTGCATGTATATTGATATAGAAATCATGGCATAATAGATATCAAGATGAGAATGAGTCAAGTACATCAAGCTACCAATCAGTTGTCGATAAATAGTGCAGTCCATGGGAGGTGTGCTTTTTCCTTCTTCAAGGATGATCACTGAAAGGAAAGGGAATGGAGAAGCTCTACATTAAGCCATGTTAAACTTGAATAATAGGTTTGATATGTATTTGGACTGAGTGACCATTATCCCATCATAATTTTGCTCAATTTCGAGCCCAAAAAATTGTTTTAAGTGCCCCAAATCGCTCATTTCAAATTGTGGAGAGCAGTTTTGATGACTGAAATAGAAGCAACTGTGCTACCTGTGATCAGTAAGTCATCAACATATAAAACAATATTTTGAGGCCTGGAAATTTGCATGCGTCAACAGCAAGGGATTCTCCCCAGTCAACGTTCCCAACTAGCCCATGATTGTTTGGTGTAGGGAATCCGTCCAGTTTGCGGTCCGACAACTATAGGTCAAGTAAAAAAACTAGAAGGGTTTACCGGTTGTGGCCCGATCCACTGTATATATATTTTTGTATTTTTTGACTTAAGGTATGATATGCACGTGCCTAATTAACAATGCAGGGTGATAAAGGATGCAAGGACTAGTCACAAAGTGATGCGCAGGTTCTTACTTCTCGTCTTAAAACTCACAAGCATCTAAATCATATAAACAGTAATACAATAAAACTAACTATCTACCTATCCCCGGGGAGCCAAATTGTAACTTATCAATGAGTAATGTATATTGTACATGTATTATAAGGAGAAACTACATATAGTTGATATTTCTTCCCACAACACATGAACTATTAAAGATATTTAAACAATCAGATAGCCAACTGCTTATGAACAACATTCATTACTCATGGTGGTAATTTCACAAAATAAACCAGAAATCATTCAAACAAGAACATAAGCCCTAAGAGTTAGAATGATCTCACAGTTGATGGACAAAAAATGGAAAACGAAATAGTTCATCTTCCACCAATCCATAGCATAACATTAGAACGTCCCACCAATCTTTCTCCAACAGGCAAACAATAATTCTTTATTGCAAAAAAAGTAGTTCTTCTTACAATATCTCTTTACTTGTCTAACTGGGAAAAATCCCCTTGTTCTTCTAAGTCCTCTATATTTATACAAAAATAATGATACTGTTGGGCTACCCACAAATAACCCTTGGGCTTCCCCAACTCTTCGCCTCCCAAAATTTCACTTTCATCAAGTGTTTACAAAATTGTTACATATTACAAAAGTGAACAATCATTCACGAGGAGGGCCCTGCTTGAGCATTTAGAAATTTCTTCCAAGTTAAAGCCTCTGAGGCGATGCATTCAAACTCAGAAGGTTCCAAAAAACGAATGTTTATCTCAAATTTCACAGCCTGGTTCTTGATGGCTTCAATTCTGGTTGCACTCAAAGGAAGCTGATCTTCTAATAGCTGCACACTGGCTGCAGAATGATCTACTTCATTCCTTAAGGTCTGGTCGTCAAGAGCTTTAATGTGCTGTATTTTTGCTTCCTCCTCTTGGTACCTTTTCTACAAAATTTCCACAAGCAAGTTGTGGTCCGGAAAAGCATCTATTCTCTGTTCAGCTTCTACTTGGCATTGGTTATAGGTAATTAGGATCCTTCTGAAGAATTATGTACATGCCCCTTTCGTCTTTCTAACTGTTGATGTATATGTAACTTTGAAATGTATTATTCTATGTATTTTATGTATTTGAGTCATGTTATCATGCCCCGATGTTCCGATTGGGAGGATTAATAATGTAAACAAGTCTTGTCAAGTCATTGTGTAAGTTCCCACAGTTTTGGGGCACTTGAGTTATTATACACTAATTAAGGTGTAGGCTCAGGTAAGTAATTGTTAGTTGGGCCGACATGATTAAGTGCACTTCAAGTGAACGGAAGAATATAAATAGAGAGTGTGAGTCTCTCTATTTATCACTTATACATCATTCACTCTCACTCAAGTGTGGCGCATTAGTGAGGAAGGAAATACTGGGACTAGACAGAAGAAGAAGACTACTGCTTTGAGGCTTTTACTGTTTTGTGCTGATTCTATCTCTGAGGAAGTTACGGGGTTTTCTCCTTTATGTTTTCCCCAAGAAAAACTCTTTGTGTCTCTTGTCTCTTTTGATGTGCTTGTGTTTGATTGTTGTACTTGTTATTCTCTCAGTAAAGATCCTAATATAATGCTAGCTTAAAGTTGAAAAACTAACATGGTATCAGAGCTAACCTGAGAAGAAGACACTGTGCAGCTGCGAGAACTAGGGATTCCTAGTTTGTGGATATTCCTCCACATATTTTCAGAAAA
Organism: Pseudotsuga menziesii; assembly: GCA_001517045.1. Classification (NCBI taxonomy): domain Eukaryota; kingdom Viridiplantae; phylum Streptophyta; class Pinopsida; order Pinales; family Pinaceae; genus Pseudotsuga; species Pseudotsuga menziesii. The sequence continues at coordinate 33,420 of LPNX010545124.1, read as the reverse complement.
AGTAAGGTGGAATTACTCTCCTCCTTAGGGCGCATCTTTCCGTTGAAACAGAATCCAATTCTGAGGTTTTTTAGTTTTGGACCTGTCACTAGGGTCGGAAATTAGGGCTTTTTACAGAAGAGGAATTTTTCAGTGAGCCCAGGCCTGGATTCATCCCCTCCCCAAAATAGAAGTTAGGAACAAATTTGAAGGCATTTGGGTGGACAGAACTCTGAAAAAGAAAAACCCTAGCTTGCTCCTGAACCAGCTCTGCAGGATTTCAGCTCAAGTTTCAGATTCAACATCTTGAACCTGGTAAGATCTAAAATATTTTGTATTTCCATTTGAGGTTCTCATTTAAGATGTCTCATCATACCAAGCTTGATGAAAAGCTTGAGGGAGCTGATAACTTCCAAGCTTGGAAGTATAGGATCTCCCTGGTCCTGGAAGAGAATGAATTAGACTCCTACATTCATGAGGAATTTTGAGTTCCAGAGGGAGATGAGGCAAAGGCCTTAAATAAGAAGAAGATAGTTATGGAAAAGAGGATCATTTCTGATTCTATTAAGGATCACCTTATCCCATAGGTGTCCTCTCTCAAGACACCTAAAGCTATGTTTGATGCCATAACCAAATTGTTTGAAGGAAAGAACATCAATCAGAAGATGACCTTGAGGAACCAATTGAAGAATGTGAAGATCCAGAATGCAGAATCTATCCAGTCCTACTTCACAAGGGTTTCTCAGATCAAGGAACAATTAGAAGCTGTTGATGAAGAATTGGAAAATGCAGAGATTGTGATGACTACATTGAATGGCCTTCCTAGGTCATGGGATGCTTTTATCCAAGGAATCTGTGCTAGAAAGAAGTTAGTAAAATTCAGCAGACTATGGGAAGAATGTTCTCAAGAAGAAGCACGGATAGCAGCTCGGGAAGAGAAGATGGGAAGTGAAGATCAAGCCCTCACAACTCACTCCAAGAAGGAAAGAAGAAAACCTCATAACTCCAAAGGTAAGAGCTCTCACTTTAAAAGGGATCTATCTAGATTTAGATGTTATACATGTGATGAAAAGGGACACTTTGCTAAAGATTGTCCTAAGAGCAAGAACCTCTCTCATAATAAGAAGAGAAACAAAAGAAGACATCATGCTCATGCCGCAGAGGATGATGAACCATCCAGAAAGAGATCCAGATACGAAAGTGAATATTATTAAAGTGAGGATGAATATGTTCTGATATCATCTCTCACAGGTAACATTACTCATGGTAGTGATGATTGGCTTATAGACAGTGGGGCTTCCAAACATATGACGGGATTCAAGGAATCTTTTGTAAGACTGTCAGAACATGAATCACCTCACAAGGTGAAACTAGGAGATGACTACCAATATCCAATAAAAGGTAGTGGGGAATCTGCATTCAAGCTAGAATCTGGTAAGTCTCTAACAATGAAAGAAGTACTATTTGTTCCAAGACTCAAGAAGAACCTTCTATCCATTTCTGCATTAGATACAAAAGGAATGCAGGTTGCATTCATAGATGGTCAAGTCATCATGTGGCCAAAAGGAAAGACTATCGATGATGCGGTAGTGATTGGAGAACAAGAAGGAGGCTTGTACAAATTGAAGGGCCATCCAGAACAAGCCTTGATCCATGACACAATAGAGCCAAATGATCTTTGGCATAGAAGGCTTGCACATGTGCATTACAGAGCACTACCTATTGCAAGTAAAGCTATTGAGGGTCTTCCATAAATTCAAACAAAACATGATGGGGTCTGCAAAGGATGTGCGAAACGAAAGAATACAAAGAAGACATTTCCAAGCAGTGAAAGCAAAGCCAAAAGTATTCTAGAAATCATCCACTCCGATGTATGCGGTCCTATGTCATCAAACTCACTTAGTGGGTATGCATACTATGTTTCTTTTATTGATGATTTTTCTAGAAAGACATGGATTTACTTTATGAAGAACAAAGATGAAGCATTCAGCAAGTTCAAGGAATTCAAAGCCTTGATCGAAAATCATACTGAAAAGAAGATAAAGACCATTCGATCAAATAATGGTGGGGAATTCACCTCAAATGAATTCAAGGAGCTATGCAAAGAATTAGGGATTAAGAGGGAGTTATCTACTCCTTATAATCCACAACAGAATGGGGTTGTAGAACGGAAGAACAGAACTATCATGGAATCTGCAAGAGCTATGCTTCATGATCAAGATCTACCTATGCATCGTTGGGATGAAGCTGCTAGAACAGCAGTGTATGTACAGAATCGTACTCCACATAGAGTACTCAAGAACAAGACTCCTGAAGAAGTCTTCTCCGGCAAGAAACCAGAAGTTAGCCATCTCAGAATATTCGGCTGTCACGTGTACATACACATTCCAAAAGAGAAGAGAACAAAACTAGATCCTTCAGGTAAGAAGGGTATATTTGTGGGATACTCTGAAAGCTCGAAGGATTACAGAATCTAATTTCCAGGATACAAGAATATTGACATTAGCAGGGATGTGACATTTGATGAAGGCACAGCTTACAACAAATCCAGAAAGAGACCTGCTAAAGAACCTGAAGAAGCAGAAGTAGAAGTAACTAGAATTCATGATACAATCATGGACAAAGAAGCTCAAGAAGAAGATCAAGAGTTCGAGGAACCACAAAGACCTGTAGATCCACCTCTAGAGAAGAATCCTCATAAGAGGAAACCTGCTTGGGTACATGAACTTATCCAAGGTGCGGAAAGATATGGGGCTCCAGAAGAGAATCACAAAGAAAGAAAAAGAACTAGATCAAATTCCGGGTATGTAGCTTTACTATGTGATTTCATTGATAAAGAACCTTCCAGTTATGAAGAGGCGGAAAAATAGAAAGAATGGAAGGATGCTATGATCAAAGAATATCAATCAATCATGAAGAATGATGTTTGGGATGTTGTCCCAAGACCAAAAGGGAAGTCAGTTGTCACTTCCAAATGGATCTACAAGATCAAGCATGCTGCAGACGGTAGCATTGAAAAGTATAAGGCAATATTTTTAGATCGAAGATTCTCTCAGAAAGAGGGAATAGACTATGAAGAGACCTTTGCACCTGTAGCCAGATACACTTCCATCAGATTAGTACTTGCTCTAGCTACAGTGACGAAGTGGAAGATAAACTAGATGGATGTCAAGACTGCCTTCTTGAATGGTGTAGTAGAAGAAGAAGTGTATGTAGAACAGCCACTCGGTTTTGAGACACATGACATAGATTCTCATGTATGCAGACTGAAGAAAGCCCTGTATGGTTTGAAACAGGAACCCAAGACCTGGTATGACAGGATTGATAGCTTTCTATCCAGTTTGTGTTTTACCAAGATTAAAGCAGATTCCAACCTTTACTACAAGGTTGAAGATGGCAACCCAGTGATGCTCCTACTATATGTAGATGATCTATTTGTGACAGGCACAGATGGGTTGATTGCTGATACGAAGAGAAAGCTTGCTGCTGAGTATGAGATGAAGGACTTGGGGATGATGCATTACTTTCTAGGTATGGAGGTGTGGCAGAGTACAGATGGAATCTTCCTTGGGCAAGGGAAGTATGCAGTAGAGATCCTGAAGAGATTTGGGATGATGGACTGCAAGACTATGGCCACACCTATAGCATCGAACCTGAAGCTATTGAGTGATGCTTCATTAGAGATGGTTGATGCTACAATGTATTGTCAGATGATTGGGTCATTGATGTACTTGACGAACACGAGACTAGACATTTGCTTTGCTGTGAACACCTTGAGCCAGTACTTGACAGATCCGAGAAGTGTTCACTTGACTGCTGCAAAGCATATTCTGAGCTACCTGAAGGGTACAGTTGATTATGGGCTCAAGTACAATGCGAATCAAAAGATTAACCTAGAGGGTTATGTTGATTCAGATTGGGCAGGCAGTGCCATCGACAGGAAGAGTACTTCAGGATGTTGCTTCAGTATGGGATCAGGTGTGATCTCTTGGTTTAGCAGGAAGCAATCCTGTGTGGCACTGAGTACAGCTGAAGCAGAGTATGTCGCAGCTTGTTTAGCTAGTTGTGAGGCAGTATGGCTGCGGAAGCTACTGTCTGATATATTTGATCTCCAGTTGGATGCTACTTGTATACATTGTGACAACCAGAGTTGCGTGAAGTTATCAGAGAATCCAGTGTTTCATGACAAGTTGAAGCATATCGAGATCAAATATCACTATATCAGGGATATGGTGCAGAGAGGAGCAGTGAAGCTCCTATATGTTGTGACAGAGGAACAGATAGCTGATGTGTTGACAAAGCCATTGGCTAGGCTGAAGTTTGAGTACTTCAGGGAGAAGCTTGGTGTTCTCCAGATCGAGGTTTCCTCCAAGATAAAGTGATGAGACCCATAGCCATTCTGACATGGTGAGAGGATTGGTTCCTTCCATGGTTAGATGTAAGGGCTGAGCCATTTTGTCATGGTGAGAGGATTGGTTCCTTCCATGTCAGATATAAGTGCTAGCCATTCTATCGAGTAGCACAGATGTAAGGGCAATTGCCATTCTAGGAATGGAGGCACCTGGTTAGTTACCAGGAACACTCAGTGTAGGAATGAGTATTCATTCTGATGTGATAGAGGGATGTGTTCCCACTTGATTAGATGTAAGGGATGAACCATTCTGTTCATGGCTAAAGGATTTAGTTCCTTCCATGTCAGATGTGAGTGTTGGCCATTTCGACGAGCAGGTCGGATGTAAGGGCAACTGCCATTCTCTAGGAGAATGGAGGCGCCTGGTTAGTTACCAGGTAGCTCAGTCGAGGACTAGGGGCCATTCTGATATGACGGCTGGGATGTGTTCTCATAGGATCAGATGTGAGTGCAATCCCTTCAATCATTGTGAGTAGGATGTGTTCCAACCTGGATGGATGTAAGTGCAGAGCCTTTCTGGAGCGACTGAGGGATGTGTTCCCACGTGCTCAGATATAAGTGCTGAAATCTCTCATCACTGTGAGTAGGATGTGTTCCGACCTGGATGGGAGTCTGTCATCATTGTGAGTAGGATGTGTTCCAACCTGGATGAAAGTGGGAAAATATTCCATCATTGTGAGTAGGATGTGTTCCGACCTGGATGGGAGTCTTCCATCAGTGTGGTAGGATGTGTTCCCCTGGATGGTTGTGCCTTTCTGACGAGTAGGTCAAATGTAAGTGCTGAGCCTTTTCACAGATGTTAGTGATGTGATGTCCTATCATGTTGGTGAATGTGAGTGTTGGGCCTTTCTGATGTGATTATAGGATTGGTTCTTATATGATCAGATGTGAGTGCTGGGCATGCCTTTCTGACGAGCAGGTCAGATGTAAGTGCTGGGTGAAGACCTACATGATGGGTAGGCATACAACCAGCATGAAAAAGGGCTGGCTCTATAGAACTTCCTATGACAAGAAGAATCATGAGATAGAAGCAGTGATGATCCAGATCGAGTGATGATCCAGATCGAGTAATGATCCAGATCCAGTCCAATGATGATGATCCAGATCTGATGATGACTTGAAGCTGATGATGACTTAAAGATGAAGATGACTTGAAGATGAGATGATATAGCTGATACAGAGAAGAATACCAATGCTAAAAATTGTGTCGAAAGAATACCTTCCTAGTTAAGAGGGAGTGTTGATGTATATGTAACTTTGGAATGTATTCTTCTATGTATTTTATGTATTTGAGTCATGTTATCATGCCCCGATGTTCCGATTGGGAGGATTAATAGTGTAAACAAGTCTTGTCAAGTCATTGTGTAAGTCCCCATAGTTTTGGGGCACTTGAGTTATTATACACTAATTAAGGTGTAGGCTCGAGCAAGTAATTGTTAGTTGGGCTGACATGATTAAGTGCACTTCAAGTGAACGGAAGAATATAAATAGAGAGTGAGAGTCTCTCTATTTATCACTTGTACATCATTCACTCTCACTCAAGTGTGGCGCATTAGTGAGGAAGGAAATACTGGGACTAGACAGAAGAAGAAGACTACTGCTTTGAGGCTTCTACTATTTTGTGATGATTCTATCTCTGAGGAAGTTGCGGGGTTTTCTCCTTTATGGTTTCCCTGAGAAAAACTCTTTATGTCTCTTGTCTCTTTTGATGTGCTTGTGTTTGATTGCTGTACTTGTTATTCTCTCAGTAAAGATCCTAATATAATGCTAGCTTAAAGTTGAAAAACTAACACTAACAGCCTTTTTGAATTCCTCGACTGTGTTAATAGCAAACTCTAATAAGTCGTAATCCTACTTAAGGGCCTATCGGTCTTTCGAGGGCAGCTCTGCAGGAGTTTCTTCATCATTCTCTAGTCTTTCCATCCTTGCTGTCACGACTTCCAGTATATCCTGATATCTATCAACAAAATAGGAGGAGGTCTCTAGAATCTCCTCCAATCGACCATCTACTTGCAAAACCTTGCATCTTTCCTCTTCTATGGCCATCTACAGCTGAAGCATCTTGGCCTTTTGTGCCAGCACATGTTCCTTGAAAGGTTGGAGATTAACCTGCTACTCTTTTTCTTCCTCTAAAGCTGTTGTTAGTGAGGTAACTTGCTCTTGAAGTTTTGCCTCTTGTTCTTCAGATTGCCTCTCATTCGCTTCCAAGGTGGTCTTTTGCAGCTCTAGATCCTCTATCTTCCCAAGCAGTTGTTCCTTCTCTGCCCTCAATTCTTGATATTCTTGTTGTATCTTCCCCAAACACTCCTGGGCAGTCCCCATCGATCTTCTCTCTGCTTGGAGAACTTGAATTTCTACCCTTGAAGACCTTATATCCTTTTGCATGTCTTCAAATTTTCTCTTCAACTTACTGTTTTCTTCTCTTTCCTTTCTTAATGTGTCTTTCAGTTGAGAAGAAGACTTCTTAGATTGCCCCAGATCTGTCATTATTTTGTCTACATTGTCCTCCGAAGCATGGATCAATGCAGCCTCTACTTTAATAGTGAATCTAGGATCTCGGTCTGTTCCATATACAAGGGTCGTATCAGTTATCATCTTTCTGGACGGACCCCCTGTTTCAACCTTCTTTTCAGTTCTTTTCACTGTCCTTTTTCTTTCTTTGTCATAGAAGATAGTATTAAAATCAAGGACTTCCTTCCCTATCTTCTGTTCAAAGGGGACCAGTCTAAGTGTGGGGGCCATAGATTGTCCAGGTGTGCTCACAGTAGGTACTTCTGGGTCCTAAACATCGGGGTTCTCCATGTCCTGGGTCTAAATGTCAGCTATGTCAGAGGCTGACTGTTCTGTCGTTGTTTGGGTCAGCTTCATCCTCTCTGCCTCCTGTTTCTGAATCTCCTCATCTAGCTTCCTTTTTCTTTCTTCTTCTTCAATTCTATCCTCTTCCTCTACTTTTCTGGTTGCCTCTTATGCAGCTCTTCTTTTCTCTTCCTCTTCTCCCTTCAGCCACCCTTCAGCTTCTTGGGATAACCTTTGGGATTCTTTTTTTCTTTTCTTGGCTTCCTCATTGGCCTTTGCTTGCTCATCCTACTCCTTTCCACCTTTGGTGGTGATCTTCTTTTTAAACCTTTTCCTCAAGGTCGTTATGTTTAATGCACTATGGAAAACAGACTCCTCTTTGTCCTAGTGGTGAGTGTATTCGAAATGGACATTGGCCTCTTTGCAGTGTTCAGCAACTTTGTTGTGGGAGTCATTCCTGTGGAAGGGCATTTCCCCAAAATGAAAATTTTCCAACTCTTCCACAAACTCATCTTCTTTCTTTACTCTGGTAAACTTATAACTCCCCAACCTAAAAGGCAAAGGGGGATAGGTAGCCTTCTTATGTTCAAATAAAAAGCTTCCTATGCCATCTAGGAAGACTTGCCTAACTGCCTCTTTATGAACGATATAGTCTGTGGCGTATTTGGGCAGAAGGGAGAGTTCTCTAGAGCCTCCAAGCATTCTAAAATAGAGCCCATCCTCAGTCAGGTAATAATCCACATACTCTTCAATTACCTGTAATGCCTCTTCTGATATGCAGTCACATTCTTTTAGGAAAATGAGAGTATATAATGGCATGATAAAATCTTCACAGACCTCCCTGTAGTGACTATGGTACTTATGTGCCCATAGTGGCTTGTATGTGGAGTAAACAGGTATCCTTTCCCTGTCACAGATGCACCTTAGGATGGGGAAAGGTTGATTGCATACTATGCAATCAACAAGTATGGAGCTCATGTAAAATTCTGACCTCTTTAGGGACACTCCTCCCAAAGATGAGGCCATACAGGATGAAAGACTATTCGACACTATGTTGGCCCAGTTGAAAATGGTCCCCTGTGTCACGACATAAAAAAAATAATTAGCATCCACTCCAATTTGAAGCTTTTTCCATGAGCTCTCCCAAAAATTCTATTGAGCATTAAGGCAATGAACCTGTACAGGGTCCTTAAGCTCGCAGTGTCATATTCTCCCGTCGGCCTGGTTCTAAATTTTCTTCCAGGCATGAGCATCCTTTTGAGGGTCTTTACAAGGTCCATTCTGATGTTTCTCAGCCAATATTTAGTTAAAAATATTTGTTCTTCTGGCAGGTGGTAGGCTAGTGCTACATATCCTAGGCTATAGGTAGCATAGCCTTGTTTGTCAACATTCTCAAGAATCATAGTGGTTACATCTACCCTGGGTAGAATCCACCCAATCACTTCAGAGCATGGAAAGAGCTCTGGTCTTGTGGCAATATTCATCAACGAAGGCCTTTCTATATTAGTGTATATGCCTTCTTCCTCAAAGCCTATATCAGGCACCTCTCGGCGTGTGATCAACCAGTAGATGTCTCCCCATTGATACTTAGGCTCTACACCAGTTATGCACTTGGTGTCCTCATAAATATATTTATTCTTGGTGATGAATTCTACGTATGGATCCTCTTCGACCATAGGGGCCTTCTTCTTTTGACGCTTAGACATTTTGAGTTCGGAGGAATCTTCCTATCATATATGAAATTGTAATCATTAGGCCATTTCCGGATAAGTTGCAAAGATTGAGATAACAATGTACAATGTTTTACCTCATCTATGTTCAACATGACGGAAGTTAATTAAATGAAGAAAATATGTTCACTCTAATACTTCTGTCTAACACTAAAAACGGATCCATCAACAAAACTCGAGTGGGAAACAAAATCTACATTAAAATGAAGAAACCTCGGGCTCTCTATGGGCACCATGATCATTGCGCTACGTAGAACAACAGGGGGACTTATTCAATCCATTCAACGGGGCGTTTTAGGAAAAACACTGCCTATGTGTCATCTATGGTCTGTCTAATGTTGTGCGGTGCTATACTCGCCCAGACCGACTCGGGTTCGAACCCGACCATGAACCAGGTCGCTTCGAAACAGCAAGGTAAAATGTGGCCTTGGGTTGAGGATGTGGGAAACCTGAGTGGGGGCAACCAGTCCAACATTTCACAAGGAGGCCATGAAAAATCTTCCCCGCACGGCCTATCATAAAATAGGGCGGGCTGGTGCAGACAGCGTAACAGCCGTCTGCACCAAATTCCCCAACCACCAAGTGCAGGGTCGAAAATCATAACTGCCGTGGAAGAAAACTACCCCATGGGAAACAAGACTCCCTCGCTGACATTACCAAGACTCACCCAACATATATACACGTAAACGATGGGGACCAAGGGAAAACGGCCATGAAAAAACCTAACCGTGGAACAATAATCAAAACGCTCAGTCAAACAGAATGGGATAATGCGTACAAGAGCCTACCTAGCACTGCTGCATGACTAGCGGGAGGAAGACTGTTAAGCTTCCATGGTTGAGCCACCTGGGAATGGGGGTACACCGACAGCGGGGGTCCTGGTGAGCTCGAGCGAAATGATAGCCCACGAAAACGACAGTACACAACAGTCCAAAATAGCAATAAAATAATCAACATACCCGACCCCATATATATATGGTTAACCACAAGCGACGAGAGAAACATCGGACGGCGAAAACACAAGGATCGGAGGTCACAAGAACATCTCCTTCCACAATGTTGGGTGGTAAAACAACTAGGAGAACCATTGAGACATCCGGGAGAAGCCAATAACGCATCGGAGCTCGCAATACTAAACATCGGAGCAATAACAGGATAAGGAGCCACAACCGTGGAATCATAAAGGACATCACATTCCACAATAGGCAAACTTTAAATCGGAGGAAAAATCCACTAAATGACCGGAAAGATAGCGCTTGTTGCAGCCGCAACGGCGGAAGCCGAAAACTTACGGACCAACGAAACAACACAGCGGGGTTGAAAAATTCAATGCAACTATCGGGGGACTTCACAGTCTGCCGTCCGGAACTGCAGAGAATGTAGAAACAAAATGTTTCAACATGAATCCAAAAGTCAGCCGATTGAGACAAAATGCATCGGAGAAAATTATCGAAGCTAGTTGCTTATTACCTCTCCGCAACGGCGGGAGTGCAAGTAAATAAACTTCTGACTCAAACACTCAAAAATGCACTCAAAGGCAATGGTAAACTTAAATGAGTAGTGGATCATTTTTGGCATTAGGAAAAGTCTTTCTGAAGAATCATTAAACGAAATAAAAAAAAATCAAACCAATATAAGCAAAAGGAGGGTCCCAAATTTTTTTGAATTTTGGGAAAATGTTGCAGCTGCAACAATTGGTGATTACCTGGTGAACCCCATATTTCTGACTTAACTTCTTCCCAGTAAAAGATTGTCTAGCTCAAAAGTTGAATTCTCCTAGATGCTCGTATTCCTAAGCTGGCTAACCCATGCATTTAAATCATTTAGAAGCAGTTCATTCTCTGGGTAGTGAGAACACTCAAAATATTTGCAAGTCTAAATAACTCTTTCGAGGCCTAATAAGTGAGATTTATTTTACCCTTGTCCTTAGGTAGTTTCTAGCTTGGACACCACAGGATTGTAACATATGGTAAACAGCACTATCCCTTTGTTCCTCATTCCCATGCCAATTGCACTTTTGTGCCATTTGAACTTTAGTTCTTGTGAGTCCTCCATCTGCCTTTCTTTCTGAATTTTATTCAGGCTCCTCTATCCATAGTGTCCTTTTTTGTTAGAGAAGAATTTACTTTTCATCTCACGAACGGAGAAGAACTTTTGGCAATTTGACATTCGTGCTTTTGATACTTTGCTTTGATATGCATTGTTTCTTTAAGGAGTTTTGACTCTTGATAGCCTTTAGGCTTTTCTGAAATCATGGCATGGGATCATTTATATATGATACACTGTTTACCTTGCTTCATTTCCATGGGTCCTTCGCTATCACTCCCTTGGACACTTTAGATGTGAAATGGATGGAGCCTCGAAATAGTATTCCAGACCTCTTAATTCTGAGTTATTTACCAGGGGTTAAGTAGGACTTCAATGAATGCATGGCCAATTAGGAACACTTCCCACTAGGAGACATTTGATTGGTTAAATGCACAGTCTTTTACTTAAGATTTCAGTTAATTAAGAACCCTGATGTTTCCATTGCAACCAAAAGTTTGCCTCTTTATTCAAAACCAAAAGAACTAGCAACAAAGCATTAAACCAAAAGAAAACAACATCAATTTATTTACGTACAAAGAGAAAAATAAAATTGTGTGTCCACCCTTAAAATTCTTCAATCTAACGAGTTAAAGGGCTAGGCTATAGTGTAGGCCAAAAACCTATCCATGGTCTAATTGTACCATTTTTGAAATCGAAACCATGTCTACTAGTCTATAGTCATCCTTATTAGCTTGAGGACATTGAAGGAGCTCAGGATGAGTGTCAATCATAGAAATGGCTTTTCCTGTGGCATGATATCTTAGTTCAATCTCTGTTAGATAATTTCCCAGGACAGAATTAGCAGATTCATTACCTTTCCCTAGCTTAGTGACAGTATGTTTCATGTAAGGTTCTCTCAAAATTTTAATCTGATTTGGGGTACCCTTATGAGGTAACCATAAATGAGACCAGTATGAAGCAAAATAACCTTTTAACCTGGAAGACCAATCTCGGTTAAGAATAAGCCCATATCCATCCGGTATGTCAGCCACCATAATGTCAATAAATTGACATATCTTGTTATTTGCAGATAAGCGTATGAGAACATTCTTCATCTCTCCCACTACTTTGACACTCATTCTATCTAGTTGCACTACTTCCCAGGCTCTGGGATTTGACTCCCCATTAATCGTTTTGCAAAACTCAAGTGGCATAACATTTAACGATGATCTAGAATCTACCAAGCAATTATGCACATTATGATTCAGCACTTCTAGAGTCAAAAGAAAAGGTGGGGTTTTAGCTTTTTCTTCCCAACTTGGTTCGATGTCTTCTTATCCTGGCTGGTTTTTAGTGGGTACATCTTTTTTAAGATCCTCAAATTATTCAGTGTTTCCTTCATTAACATCTACCTGTCCTTCCATAAGTTTGGCATGCTTTTTGATTTGTTATGTTTCCTGGTTGCCAGTGGTGGCTTTGGGTGTTTTATCTTCAACATTGGCAAATGTCTGTCTCTTGACATTCATTTGCAACTTCTTAATCTTTGAAATTGTTGCATTGTCTTTAATTATTAGATCCATGTCTTTTGTTGCTGTTGGTTTGTTTTTGGTTTTAAGAATGCTCCCTTATATATTGAAAAGTGAGACACCGTCCCATAAGAACCTGGTATCATCTTCTTGTTTCTCTATGATTTTGTTATTCTTTTCTTCTTTACCACTAGCCTTAGTCAATTTAGAGTCCAGCACATGATTCATTACCAATGTCATCGAATTTAACCATTGAGGACAATTCTTTTCAGAATGGGGTTATTGGTGAAAAGTGCAGAAATTGTCCCCCCCTACCTCTGTTATATTCATTGATGCTGAATTTGGTGGAGGGATTTTCAATTGGTTGTTATCCTCCCTTTTTTGGTAGTAGGGTTTATAAGTTTTCTGAACTTCCCTTTCTTTCTCCAGATCTATTATTCGATTGGTGAGTTTTTGAATCATTTTCAGCATTCCCTCAAAATCATGTGACTTCTCCTCCTTAGGTTTAGACAGCAATAAGGCTCTTTTCCTGGCAATTTTTTCTTCAGGTGGCTCAGGATAATATTCTATACTTTCCTTTTCAGCCTCTACCCTTTCTTCTTCTTCATAAGTTTCTGCCAACGTAGGTCTAGCCTTCATTTTGGCAAACATGGCTAGATTAGGTCCTAGGGCTAAGGTATAATACTCAATTAGGACCTTGTCTGAGGGTCTGTCAGTTTCGGAAAAGTTCTTTAGGTATGTTGAAAACCTGAGTGAAATGATGCACCTTCTCATCTTTTTCTTTTTTTTTAAAACCAAGACCTTTCATTAGTGATGCATGCATCTTTTGGGTTGCGTATTTACTTCTGAAAATCCTTTCGAAGGTGTCCCAATCAGGAATAGAGTTTGCAAACAAACTAAAATACCAGGATGTTGCTGCTCCTTTAAGGGTATGTGGGAACAATATACAGACAACATCCTCGTACTCCCTAGCCCTTAACCCTTCTATTGCTAAATAGAAACTTTGCAAGTGGTCATCTACAGCAGTATTTTCATCGGGATCAAACTTAGGCAGCAACTTCTCAAAAGCTTGAGGTAGGTTATGCAATGGAGGTGTTAGGTTCAAAGGTGATCTATCTCTCCAATCCGGTGGTGGGTTTGGATGATTCACATTTATACCAGCCATGAGTAAAAGGTGAAAGAACAGGAGTTTGAGTAAGGAGCAATGTAAGGTGGAACCGGGCTTACTTGCTTCAAAGGTAGAAACAAAACCTGTAAGTCTGCTTCTACACGTTCTTACAGACTCTAATTACTTGGATCAAGTAAAAAGCTTCCAAATATTTACTGGTGGGGTAATCTCGGGAAAATAGGTTTCCATGGCCAGCCATGCACTGGTGGCCCTCCTTCTAGTGCCAGAATCTGTTGAGGCCTGGAAATTCGCAGGTGGCAATAGTAAGGGATTCTCCCCAGTCAACGTTCCCAACTATCCTGTGACTGTTTGGTGTAGGGAATCCATCCGGTTTGTGGTCCGGCTACCGTAGGTCAAGTAACAAAACTAAAAGGGTTTACCAGTTGCGGCTTGGTCCATCGTATATATTTTTGTATTTTTTGACTTAAGGTATGATATGCATGTGCCTAATTAACAATGCAAGGTGATAAAATATGCAAGGAGTAGTCACAAAGTGATGCACGGGTTCTTACCTCTCGTCTTAGAAATCACAAGCATCTAAATCATATAAATAGTAATACAGTAAAACTAACTATCTACCTATCCCCGGGGAGCCAAATTGTAACTTATCAATGAGTAATGTATATTGTACATGTATTATAATGGGAAACTACAGATAGATGATATTCCTTCCCACAACACATGAACTATTAAAGATATTTAAACAATCAGATAGCCAACTGCTTATGAACAGCATTCATTGCTCATCGTGGTAATTTCACAAAATAAACCAGAAATCATTCAAACAAGAACATAATCCCTAAGAGTTAGAACGATCTCACAGTTGATGGACAAAAACTGGAAAACGAAATAGTTCATCTTCCACCAATCCATAGCATAACATTAGAACGTCCCACCAATCTTTCTCCGACAAGCAAACAATAATTCTTTATTGCAAAAAAAAGTAGTTCTTCTTACAATATCTCTTTACTTGTCTAACTGGGAAAAAGCCCCTTGTTCTTCTAAGTCCTCTATATTTATACAAAAAGAATGAGACTGTTGGGCTGCCCACAAATAACCCTTGGGCTTCCCCAACTCTTCGCCTCCCAAAATTTCACTTTCATCAAGTGTTTACAAAATTGTTACATATTACAAAAGTGAACAATCATTCACGAGGAGGGCCCTGCTTGAGCATTTAGAAATTTCTTCCAAGTTAAAGCCTCTGAGACGATGCCTTCAAACTCAAAGGGTTCCAAAAAACGAATGTTTCTCTCGAATTTCGCAGCTTGGTTCTTGATGGCTTCAATTCTGGCTGCACTCAAACAAAGCTAATCTTCTAATAGCTGCACATGAACTGTGGAATGATCTACTTCATTCCTTAAGGTATGGTCATTGAGATCTTTAATGTGTTGTATTTTTGCTTCCTCCTCTTGGTACCTTTTCTGCGAAATTTCCACAAACAAGTTGTGGTCCGGGAAAGCATCTATTCTCTGGTCAGCTTCTACTTGGCATCGGTTATAGGTAATTAGGAGCCTTCTGAAGAATTCTGCACATGCCCCTTTCATCTTTCTAGCAGCCTTTTTGAATTCCTCGGCTATGTTAATAACAAACTCTAATAAGTCGTAATCCTACTTAAGGGCCTGTCAGTCTTTCGAGGGAAACTCTCTAGGAGTTTCTTCATCATTCTCTAGTGTTGCCATCCTTGCTATCAGGACTTCCACGATATCCTGAGATCTATCAACAAAATATGAGGAGGTCTCCAGAATCCCCTCCAATCGACCATCTACTTGCAACCTTGCATCTTTTCTCTTCTATGGCCGTCTGCAGCTGAAGCATCTTGGCCTTTTGTGCCAGCACATGTTCCTTGAAAGGTTGGAGATTAACCTACTGCTCTTTTACTTCCTCTAAAGCTACTATTAGTGAGGTAACTTCCTCTTGAAGTTTCTCCTCTTGTTCTTGAGATTGCCTCTCATTCAACTCCAAGGTGGTCTTTTGCAACTCTATATCCTCTATCTTCCCAAGAAACTGTTCCTTCTTCGCCCTCAATTCTTGATATTCTTGTTGTATCTTCCCCAGACACTCCTGTGCGGTCTCCATCAATCTTCTCTCTGCTTGGAGAACTTGAATTTCTGCCCTTGAAGACTTTATATCCTTTTGCATGTCTTCAAATTTTCTCTTCAACTTACTGTTTTCTTCTCTTTCCTTTCTTAATGTGTCTTTCAGTTGAGAAGAAGACCTCTTAGATTGCTCCAGATCTGTCATTATTTTGTCTACATTGTCCTCCTAAGTGTGGATCAATGCAGCCCCTGCTCTAATAGTGAATCTGAGATCTCGGTCTGTTCCATATACAATGGTCGTATCAGTTATCATCTTCCTGGACAGACCCCCTGTTTCAACCTTCTTTTAATTTCTTTTCACTATCCTTTTTCTTTCCTTGTCATAGAAGATAGTACTAAAATTAGGGACTTCCTCCCCTATCTTCTATTCAAAGGGGACCAGTCTAAGTGTGGGGGCCATAGACTGTCTAGTTGTGCTCACAGCAGGTACTTCTCGGTCCTGAACATCGGAGTTCTCCACATCCTGGGTCTGAATGTCAGCTATGTCAAAGGCTGACTGTTCTGTCGCTGTCTGGGTCAGCTTCATCCTCTCTGCCTCCTATTTCTGAAGCTCCTCATCTAGCTTCCTTTTTCTTTCTTCTTCTTCAATTCTGGCCTCTTCCTCTACTTTTCTGGCTGCCTCTTGTGTAGCTCTTCTTTTCTCTTCCTCTTCTCCCTTCAGCCACCCTTCAGCTTCTTGGGCTAACCTTTGGGCTTCTTCGTTTCTTTTCCTGGCTTCCTCATCGGCCTTTGCTTGCTCATACTACCCCTTTCCACCTTTGGTGGTGATCTTCTTTTTAAACATTTTCCTCAAGGTCGTTATGTTTAATGCACTGCGGAAAACAGACTCCTCTTTGTCCCAGTAGTGAGTGTATTCGAAATGGACATTGGCCTCTTTGCAGTGTTCAGCAAATTTGTTGTGGGAGTCATTCCTATGGAAGGGCATTTCCCCAAAATGAAACTTTTCCAACTCTTCCACGACCTCATCTACTTTCTTTACTCTGGTAAACTTATAACTCCCCAACCTAAAAGGCAAAGGGGGATAGGTAGCCTTCTTATGTTCAAATAAAAAGCTTCCTATGCCATCTAGGAAGACTTGCCTAACTGCCTCTTTATGAATGATATAGTCTGTGGCATATTTGGGCAGTAGGGAGGGTGCTCTAGAGCCTCCAAACATTCTGAAATAGATCCCATCCTCAGTCAGTTAATAATCCACATACTATTCAGTTACCTGCAATGCCTCTTCTGACATGCAGTCACATTATTTCAGGAAAATGAGAGTATATAATGGCATGATAAAATCTTCACAGACCTCCCTGCAGTGATTGTGGTAATTATGAGCCCACAGTGGCTTGTATGCAGAGTAAACAGGTATCCTTTCCCTGTCCCAGATGCACCTTAGGCCGGGGAAAGGTTGATTGCATAGTATGCAATCAACGAGTATGGAGCTCATGTAAAATTCTGACCTCTTTTGGGACACTCCTCCCAAAGCTGAGGCCATACAGGATGAAAGACTATTTGACACTATGTTGGCCCAGTTTAAAATGGTCCCCTATGTCGTGACATAAAAAATAATTGGCATCCACTCCAATTTGAAGCTTTTTCCATGATCTCTCCCAAAAATTCTATTGAGCATTAAGGCAATGAACCTGTACAGGGTCCTTAAGCTCACGGTGTCATGTTCTCCCATCGGCCTAGTTCTAAAGTTTCTTCCAGGAATGAGCATCCTTTTGAGGTTGTCGACGAGGTCCATTCTAATGTTTCTCAGCCAATATTCAGTTAGTGCTTCTGGCAGGTGGTAGGCCAGGGCTACATATCCTGGGCTATAGGCAGCATAGCCTTGTTTGTCAACATTCTAAAGAATCATAGTGGTTACATCTGCCCTGGGTAGAATCCACCCAATCACTTTAGAGCATGGAAAGAGATCTGGTCTTGTGGCAATCTTCATCAGCGAAGACCTTTCTATATTAGCGTATATTCCTTCTTCCTCAAAGCCTGTATCAGGCACCTCTCGGCGCGTGATCAACCTGTAGATGTCTCCCCACTGATACTCAGGCTCTACACCAGTTATGCACTTGGTGTCCTCATAAATATATTCAGTCTTGGTGATGACTTCTATGTCGGGATCCTCTTCGACCACAGGGGCCTTCTTCTTTTGACGCTTAGACATTTTGAGTTCGGAGGAATCTTCCTGTCATATATGAAATTGTAATCATTAGGGCATTTCCGGATAAGTTGCAAAGATTGAGATAACAATGTACAATGTTTTACCTCATCTGTGTTCAACATGACGGAAGTTAATTAAATGAAGCAAATATGTTCATGCTAATACTTTTGTCTAACACTAAAAACGGCTCCATCAACAAAAATCGAGTGGGAAACAAAATCTACATTAAAATGAAGAAAGCTCGGGCTTTCTATGGGCGCCATGATCATTACACTATGTAGAATGACAGTGGGACTTATTCAATCCATTCAATGGGGTGTTTCAGGAAAAACACTGCCTATGTGTCATATATGGTCCATATAATGTTGTACGGTGCTATACTCCCCCAGACCGGCTCAGGTTCGAACCCGACCGTGAACCGGGTCGCTTCGAAATAGTGAGGTAAAACGTGGCCATGGTTTGAGGAAGTGGGAAACCTGAGTGGGGGAAACCAGTCCAAAATTTCACAGGGAGGCCATGACAAACCTTCCCCACACTGCCTATCATAAAACAGGGTGGGCTGGTGTAGACAGCGTAACGGTCGTCTGCACCAAATTCCCCAACCACGAAGTGCAAGGTCAAAAATCATAACGGCCGCAGAAGAAAACTACCCCATGGGAAACAAGATTCCCTCACTAACATTACCAAGACTTTCCCAACATATATACACGTAAACGACGGGGACCAAGGGAAAACGGCTGTGAAAAAACCTAACCGTGGAACAATAATCAAAACGCTCAGTCAAAAGGAGCGGGATAATGCGTACAAGAGCCTACCTGGCATTGCTGTGTGACTGGCGGGAGGAATACTATTAATCTTCCACAGTTGAGCCACCTAGGAATGGGGGTACACCGACAGCGGGGGTCCTGGTGAGCTTGAGCAAAATGATAGTGCACGAAAACGACAGTGCACGACATTCCAAAATAGCAATAGAATAATCAACATACCCAACCCCATATATATATGGTCAACCACAAGTGGCGAGAGAAACATTGGACGAAGAAAACACAAGGATCGGAGGTCACAAGAAGATCTCATCCCGCAACGTCGGGTGGTAAAACAACTAGGAGAACTGTCGAGACATCCGAGAGAAGCCAATAATGTATCGGTGCTCGCAAGACTAAACGTCGAAGTGATAGGAGGATAAGGAGCCGCAACGACGAAATCATAAAGGACTTCACATTCCGCAATAGGCAAACTTTAAATCGGAGGAAAAATCCACTAAATGACTAGAAAGATAGTGCATGTTGCAGCTGCAATGGTGGAAGCCGAAAACTTACGGACCAATGAAACAACACAGCGGGGTTGAAAAATCCAATGCAACTATCGGGGGACTTCATATTCTGCCGTCCGCAACTACGGAGAACGTAGAAACAAAATGTTTCAACGTGAATCCAAAAGTCAGCCGATTGAGACAAAATGCATCGGAGAAAATTATCGAAGCTAGTTGCTTATTACCTCTCCACAACGGTGGGAATGCAAGTAAATAAACTTTCGACTCAAACACTAAAAAATGCACTCAAAGGAAATGGTAAACTTAAACGAGTAGTGGATCATTTTTGGCATTAGGAAAAGTCTTTCTGAAGAATCATTAAACCAAATAAAAAAAAAATCAAACCAATATAAGCAAAAGGAGGGTCCCGAAATTTTTTGAATTTTGGGAAAATGTTGCAGCTGCAACACAATAATAATCAAATGATCATCAGACTATTGTATATACAAATTTGGATCTCATCTACACCTTAGGAAGTTGTGTGAGAGAAGGAAGGCATCCATCTTGGAATACCACTCCCTTCGGGTCTGTTTTAACCCGTATAGTGACTTCTTTCTTGCAAACCAAAGATGGATCAGAAATGTATCCCTGAGGATTCCTCATGTATATCTCCTCATGAATATATCCATGTATAAAGGCTGAATTAACATCCATATGATGCACTTCCTAGTGCTTAGATGCTGAAATTGCCAAAACTAGGCAGATGGAGTCCATTTTTGCAACCGGTGCAAAAGTCTCATGGTAGTCCACACCTTGGACCTGGGAGAAATTTTTTTCGACCAGGCTTGCCTTATGTTTGGAGGTGCTGCAATTTTCAGCAACCTTAGTCCAAAACACCCACTTTCATTGAACCAATTTCCTTCCTCGAGGAAGAGAAACTAGCTCCCAAGTAGTGTTTTTATGAAGAGAATTCATCTCTTCATCCATGGCAACTTGCCATCTCGGATCCTTTTGAGCATGATAGTAGGACTTTGGGTCTGAAATTATCATAAAATAAAAATATTTAGACAACAAATAATCAATACAAGAGAGCGTAATACCTACTCTTTTGAAATCAGACCGGATTCTCCTTAGATCATCTGGATTTCCAATGTTATCTCCTGTGGAGGAGAGTGTCTATCGGGCCCATGTTGGGAGAATATTTTGTACTTTAGGTTCTGATTCAGAATCTAATGTTTGATTTAAAAATATATCAGAAATCAAACGATCCAAATCAGGGTCATCACCCCCAATTTCATCATCCAAATATTCAGTAGAATAAGAAGGAAATTCAACAGTTTTCTCCTTCACTAGTTCCACCTCCTGAAGAGGCTCATCGAACTTGACACTCCTTTCAATGATGATCTATTTTGTTTTGATATCCAGTGGTTTGATACCTTTTGATTCATTAGGATACCTAGTAAACATACATTCTATGCTTTGCGGTTGCAAAGCCCTCCTTTTATCAATTGGAATTCAAGCCCATGCAGTGGACCCAAACACCTGCAAATTCGACACATCCAGCTTGTGTCCGAAGTATGCTTTGAAATGGGTCTTCCCTTTCATTGATGAGTGTGAAATTATGCTCTAAATATATTCTGTAGCATGCATTTCTTTAGCCCACAAATTTTCAGCCAACTTCTTTGATTCCATCATACAGGTGGTCATCTCCTTGAGAGACTAATTTTTCCTCTCTGCTACACCGTTCTACTGGGAAGTGTAGGGAACTGCATGCTAGACCTGAATACCAATTTGGGAGCATATGTGCAGCAAATAATTACTAACATACTCCCTACCATTATCATATCTCAATGTCTTGATATTTTGGCCAGATGCATTCTCAAGCAAGGCCTTCAATTCAGTGAATGTTTCACAGACTTCAGACTTGTTTTTGATAAAGAAGACCCATGTGTACCTGGAAAAATCATCAATAAAAGTCAGAACATACGTTGATCCATTCATGGATGTGATAGGCATGGGACCACTGATATCAGAATGTATCAGTCCCAAGATGCATGATGCTCGACTTGCCTTCCCCCGATCGAACTTATGGTCAGGGTGCTTTCCAACAACACAGCCCTTGCAAATTCCATTGGTAGCTTTGATGACCGGGAGGCCTTCAACCATGGAATTTTTCAGTAATCACTACAAGTATTTGAAATTTAGATGGCCGAACCTCTCATGCCACATTCTACTAACTTCATTTCCATGAGTCAGCAATGTGGTTTGCTTTGCATCCACCACAAAGTGAGAGAACTCATAGGCTTTTGCATGATGGTTTGCAAGGCCTTTTGCTACAAGTTTCCTGGATGCAATTTCTATGATCTCTAAATCATCTAGGCTGAAAGAGACTCTCTAGGGAACTCCCATATGTGTCATTTGTTAAACACTTAGGAGGTTTGATGCCAGAGAAGGTACATACAGAACATTTGAAAAATAGCCATTCTCAAGATCTATAGTACCTTTTCCTTCGGATGTGATGGTGGAGTCATCTCCCATGTGGATGGGAATGGATTTTCCAGTCTCCAAAGATGAGAAGGATTCTCTTTCAACCATCATGTGGTTTGAAGCTCCAGAATCTATAAAGAGTGCTTTGGACTTTGAAGTGCTTTCCATGAGGGCAAGACCTCTTTCATTCTGTGGTTCCCGATCTTGCTGATCTCTCCTCTGAAAGCTTTCCAAAATATTGATGTGATTTCTCTCAAGGAGAGAGGTAGCTTCATCAAGTTTCTTTTTCATGTAGGCATGTTCAGGTTTGAATCCCTTCCCGCAGTATGAACACTTGACTTTTTCCTTTCCATGATGCCCTTTTCCTTTGTTCTTCTTTGAGCTGGAAGACTCTTCATGTTGCTAGTTTTCAACTGTAGGCTTAGGATCTTTGAATTTGGTTTTTGGGTTCTTCTATTCCTTTCCTTTACCCTTCAAATATTTGGGCCCTGAGATATGGAGGGCTTGATCACAGGAGGATCTGATGATCCCCATCTAGAAAAGCTTATCATGCTCACTTGTTAGGGACTCAATGAAGGCATTGAGTGAAGGCATCTTCCATCCAGCGGTTGTGAGATTCCTCGCATGAAATGTAGAAACAAAAATTGAATAATCAGCTCTAAGTTTGGAGAGTATGGAAAGGATGAGCTGATCATCCTCCTTCTCCTTCAATAGTAAGATAATGTGCTTGAACTTTGTGAAAAAGTCATTCAAGGTCTTGAAATCGGAAGGCTGGAGAGACGTGAGCTCATTCTCAAGCTGGTATACTCTCAAATCATCCTACTTTCCATACAGGGTTTCCAATTTGTCCCAAATTTGCTTTGGAGTCTTCAATCCTGAGAGATGGAAAAGAAGATCCTGGGAAACAAAGAGTTACAAGAATCTGAATGCTTCATCTTTCTTGTTCAAGAATATAGATTTGTTTGTCACAGAAGTAGGCTCTTCCTCAGTGTCCATAGTGACCCTATAGAGTCCTCTGGCACATAGCTGGATCTCCATGACTCCTTTCCATGAGTGGAAATTGAACGGAGTCAAGAGTTCTATGGAAGAAGCCATATGAAATTGCTAGAGCGAATGCTTTCACCTATTAAAAACCTGAAAATCACAACAAAAGGGGCACCGTAAAGTTGGACAACCTACACATTTTAGGCTTTCATCACACCCAGCATAGTCAATCAAGCAAGCTTGATCAATAATTTCCTTACTTGGGGTATTAAGTGGTAAACCTTGTCTTCTGGTGCAGTGTTGGAATTTTGAGCTTTTGCTCAATTTTTCATGTAAGATCTGTCAGAAACCTTGTTTTTGAGAGATCTGAGCTGCGTCCCGCCATGATCTCTGATACCATATTAGTTTGTCACAATGGTATAGGAACTGAAAACATAGTCTCACAAAGAATACAGACAAATATGCATAAAATTGGCAAAATGGTGCTGCAATGGAAGTAGCAGCTCTGTATAATCAAATGACAGAATGATGATACAAAACAATAATCATGCCAGATGCATGAATTCCAAGACAATTCGAATTCCCAAGGAGGTCATTCGAATTGAATGAGTCTAGCTTAATTGAATGTAAGCCACAGTAAACACTCAAGTTAACCACTGATCAAAACCCTAATTGACTCAACTGAGTCCAAAATAAAGTCAGAGTGCAATAAATGACTGAGTCTAACTAAAAGTAGCTCAAACACATGTCACTGCAATCCAACCAATAATTGGTAGCGCATCAATGACTCCAATGAACCTCGATGAGGTTAACTGAAGTGTAACTGACCATCAGAAATGGTTGGAGGCACCCCTGTTGACTCCAGTTCATTAAATAATCAATAAATAATCAATTTAATGAAGGGAGGCGCCTTCACTACTCTGTTTAACTGATTGTAACCATCAGTTAGCAATAAAGTGCATTTATGACACTCAGATCACCCCCGGAGTGCTCCAGTTAGCCTCCCCGAATGAAGGAAAAGGCTAAGCTAGCATCCTTGACTGAAGGTAGGCATGGGTGTGCTCATGTAGATGTCATACAGTGCTCCTCTAATGCCAAATAATTCAATAAAACTTAGGATAGTGGTTTAACTAGGCCAAATTGACCAAAATGAGTGTGTATGGTGGTAAATGTCTACAACACTCTCAAATCAAAGAACAACTTGAAGCGGTAAAAGAAGAAGTGGAGAATGCAGAAGTTGTGATAACCACCTTGAATGGCCTCCCAGGATCATGGGATTCATTCATTCGTGGAATGTGTTCTAGAAGGAAATGATTACTTTCAGCAGACTCTGGGAAGAGCACACACAAGAAGAAGCTTGACTCATAATAAGAGAAAAGAATATGGGAGCAACTGAAGATCAAGTTCTCACCATCTAAAGAAGATCCCTCAAGTGATGAGGAATACAAGGACTCAACTATTGAAGAACCTCTTATCCATCTTAGCATTTGGATAAGAAATGATTTTTTTATGAATGAAGAAGATGATGAAGCTGAAAGGAGTCTACCATGAAACAAATAAAGATAAGTATTCAATTGTCATTTCATGATATTATTTTGTTATGCACTTGTTTATATTCAGTTGATGTGTTATGCATGATAGAATGTTTGCATTAATGACAGTATACTAATAATATGCATGTGATGGGTAAGTAGCTCATGGTGATATACAACTCTCCATTTATACTTATCTAGAATGAAACCTCTTTGTTGACATATTGGATTAGTGCACAATCTCAATGTTGTCTTGGTAGAGATGGAAGGCATCTAGAAACTTTTCCGTGAGATATGGATGAATGTTTTATTGGCTAAAATAGTTGCATATTATATCTTTATGCATAAGAATTTACCATTATTAATATGAATTATGAAATGTTTCTAATCATGACTTGTAGGAAAGATCGCGTACAATCACCTACAAGAAAAGAAGGATGAGACTTGTTCCGAAGAACAAGTGATGACAATTCAAGAAAGAATCCAACATGAAGAATAATATGATGATACTTTCAAAGAAGAGATCTCATACACAGTGTAGTTATGTAACACTATTGAGTGACACCATTGATGAAGAACCTTCCATCTATGAAGAAGAAGCCAAGAAGAAAGGGAAGGAGAGTACTAGTTCAAGAAGAATGATGTCTAGAATGTAGCATCGAGACCTGAAGGGAAGTCCGTAGTATCTTACATATGGATCTACAAGATCCATCATGTAGTGAATGGCAACATCATGGGATACAAGGAAAGATTCATAGCACGAGGCTTCTCGTGGGAAGAAGGCATAAACTATGAAGAGACATTTGCAGCCACTAGAAATACTAATGACAGGCATAATCCTGTGTGCAAATGAAAGAAGGCCTTGTACGAGCTCAGAAGGAACCCAAGGGATAACACATACATGAGGAGCCTGAAGATCACCTAGAGTGATGAAGATATTAACCTTTGCTACAAGGTTAAAGATGAAAGCCTATAGAGGATGACAAGCTCACAGATGGGTGCGAGAATAACTTTTGAAAAAGTTCAAGATAGAGGATCTTGGTATCCAGTGATTCTAGATGGATACATAGAATATTAGTAATAGAGGAAGCTACCCGTCACTCCAGTACATAATGTTTCAATGCATAGAGTACTAAATACAGAGGAAGAAAGATGCTTCACTTCATAGGGAGTGACTGCAGAAGATCCTGAGGTTCCACATGGTACTACATGATGGATAGATTACTGATGACTCTAGGATTTACAAAGAGTAAATTGGATTCCAACCTTTGCTTCAAGGTTGAAGGTGGAAGACCAGTGATGCTCCTATTATATGCCGATGACTTGTTCCTGACAGAAAAGAGGAACTCATTAAAGTTGTAAGAAGGATACTTGCTGCCGAGTTCAAGATGAAGGACTTGGATATGATGCACTACTTTCTAGGCATGGAGGTGTGGCAGAATCACCCTGGGACAAGGGAAGTATGCAGTAGAGATCCTGAAGAGGTTTAGGATGATGGATTGCAAGGCCATGACCACACCTATTGCATTGAACCTGAAGCTATTGAGTGATGCTTCATTAGAATCGATTGATGCTTCATTAGAATCGATTGATGCTATGATGTATCATCAGATGATTGGGTCCTTGATTTACCTGATGAATACGAGATCGAATATTTTCTTTTCTATGAACACATTGAACCAGTTCCTGACATATCCAAGACATGTTCACTTGATTACTACAAAGAATATTCTAAGGTACCTGAAGGGTACAGTTGATTATGGGCTCAAGTATGAGGTCAATCAGAAGATTAACCTAGAAGGTTATGTGGATTCAAATTGGGCAGGCAGTCCCATTGATAGGAAGAGCACTTTAGGGTGCTGCTTTAGTATGGGATCAAGTATGATCTCATGTTTTAATAGGAATAAATCCTATGTGGCACTGAGTACACCCGAAGCAGAGTATGTTGCAACTTGTTTGGTTAGCTATGAGGGAGTGTAGCTTAGGAAGCTACTATATGATTTGCTTGATCTCCAATTGGATGCTACTTGCATATATTGCGACAATCAGATTTGTGTGAAGTTGTCAGAGAACCCAGTGTTCCATGACAAGTCGAAGCATATCGAGATCAAATATCACTATATCAGGGATATGGTGCAGAGAGGAGCAATGAAGCTCTAGTATGTTGCGACGGAAGAAGAGATAGTTGATGTGTTGACCAAGCCATTAGCTAGAGTGAAGTTTGAGTACTTCAAGGAGAAGCTTGGTGTTCCCTAGATCGAGGTTCCCTCCAAAGGGAAGTGATGAGTCCATGAGCCTTTATGACATGGTTGATGTGTTCATCCCATGGTTAGATATAAGTGTTGAGCCATTCTGATGTGACTGTGAGATGTGTTCATCCCACATGATTAGATATAAGTGCAGATCCATTCTGATGTGACTGCGGGATGTATTCATCCCACATGATCAAATATAAGTGCAGAGCCATTCTGATGTGACTATAGGATTTCTTCATCCCACATGATCAGATATAAGTGCAGATCCATTTTGATGTGACTGCAAGATGCATTCATCCAACATGATCAGATATAAGTGCAAATCCTTTCTTATATGGTTGATGTGTTCGTCCCATGGTAATATATAAGTGCTGAGCCTTTCTGACATGGTTGATGTGTTCATCCCATGGTCAGATATAAGTGTTGAGCCTTTCTGACATGGTTGATGTGTTCATCCCATGGTCAGATGTGAGTGTTGAGCCCTTATTACATGGTTGATATGTTCATCCCATGGTAAGATATAAGTGATGAGCCCTTCTTACATGGTTGATGTGTTCATCCCATGGTAAGATATAAGTGTTGAGCCTTTCTAACATGATGGATGTGTTCATCTCATGGTCATATGTGAATGCTGGGCCTTTTTGACATGGTTGATGTGTTCATCCCATGGTCAGATGTGAGTGCTGGGTGTGCCTTTCTGACATGGGGGTGGAAGTTTTCCTCCCATGGTCAGATATAAGTGATGGGAGAGCCTTTTTGACTGGGTCATATGTAAGTGCTAAAGAATATGAAGACCTACCTAGAGGCTAGGCCTACAACCAGCATGAAAAATGGTTGGCTCTGTAGAAATTCCTATGACGAGTAGAATTGAGATAACGCCAGTGATGATTCAAATCAAGTGATGATCCAATGATGATCCAGATCCAGTGATGAAGATGACTTGAAGATGAATATGACTTGATGATGATCCAAGTGATACAAATAAGAATACTTGTGCTGAAAATTTGTGTCGAGAGAATACCATCCTAGTTAAGAGGGAGTGTTGATGTATTTGTAACTTCAGAATCTTTTCACTTGTATATATTATGTATTGTAATCCAATTTTTATTCCGGGAAGTATATATAATGTAATTGATTCATTTCATGCCCCAATGTTCCGATTGGGAGATCCAATAATGTAAACAAGTCATGTAAAGTCATTGAGGCTAACCCTCCATTGTAAGTCGGGGCAATAGTCCCCACAATTGATTCAAGGTTAACCCTTGTTATTGATCGGAGGGAAAAATCCCCACAGTTGTGGGACACTAGGGTTATTAGAATCTCCTAGAGTAGTCGGCCCTGGTAAGTAATTTTTAAGTGAGGTTGACTTGTTGGAGTGGATATTAAGTGAACAAAACAATATAAATAGAGAGTGAGCCTCTCTATTTATCACACACACGCTCACTCAACTGGGGCACATGAGTGAGAGAGAGAGAGAGAACAATTGTTGGAGATCATCTTTTCTATCTTTGGGTTTTACTGCTACCATTGGTGCTCATTCTATCCCTGAGGAATTTGTGGGGTTTTCTCCTTTATGGTTTCCCCGAGGAAAATTCTTTGTGTCTCTTGTCTCTTGTGATTTTTGCTATGCATGTTATTCTCTTACATAAGATCCTAGATCATATTGCTTAAATGATAAAAATATAACAAAAATAATTGAAGATAATTGAAAGTTATAAGGTTCATATGTTTTTCTCTTTCTTAATATTAAAATAGTCATTTCTATTATAATATATAATACATAATTTTATGAGTATAAAATAATTAAAGGCGATAGTTTGTAATTTGGTAGTAATGGAAAGTTGTAAAGCTTTAATATCTTTCTTAATATAAAAGTGGTTATTCTATTAATAAAAAATATATTATTGAAAAATACAAATTCTCCAATTCTTTCCTATTGTGATCGGATTTGCTGCCAAGCCCTAATGGTTCTGCTGGGATCGGATTTGAGCCATGGCCTGGACCCAATCATGGGTGTCACTACTGGAAGTGCGTTGTCGCCCCTTTCCATTGAATACGCTATCATTTTCGAAGTCTACTCTCTGGACAAAGTATGAAATATGGCTCCGCCCCAATCCCAAAGTTTGTGAAGAAGTTGGATGAGATCCCGAACATTGATCTCTCGCCACAGCAGCCCATGCAAATAACCATCTCTATGGTAGATAGAGTGTTGGTCAAGAAGTTTACTGGGATTTGGTTGTCTCCCAAGTCAACTGATAAATGGATCTAGAAAAATTGGCGCCCACTGATCTCTAACAACGTTACCTGCTACATTGTGGGTTGAGGATTTTTTCTCTTTCAGTTCATCTCCAAGGAAGACCGTGATCTAATTTTTTGTAATGGGCCTTACTTCATGGGCCCCCAAGGCCTCTATTTGAATTGATGGATGCCATATTTTGACCCTGCAGTGGATGTCCCCAAAGTAGTAACAGTTTGGTTTCATCTTCCAAATTTGTCGATCCACTGTTGGACCTTGTCCTCCCTACAAACTATCGGCAATAGACTTGGAAAATACATCAATAAAGCCAATACTAAAGACTAATAATATTCTTCTAGGATATGTGTTGAAGTAGATTTGGAAGCTGGATTACCAAAAGCTATCAAGTTAACGGTCGGATATTGGAAGCATTATCAGAAACTAGATTATGAGGAACTCCCTTTCAAATGTAGGAACTGTCATGACTATGGTCACTTTCAGAAGAACTTCCCAAAGATACCCCCAACACAAGTAGAAAAAGAAGTCAAAGAAGAGTGGAAACAAGCCAAATGCTCAAAACAAATCCAAAATCCATGCAAAAAAGGGAGGGGAGAAACTCTAATCCTCTAATTGCCAGAAAGGAAGACTTAACCCAAAAAATTCAATCAAAGGCAAGAAATAAGTTCGCTGCTCTGGAAGGAACTTCATAAGAACTAAGGTCAGAAGTAGAAACAATACTGGTTGAAGAAGAAATGGGGAAGGCTTGTGTGCCAACAAACACTAGGGAAGAAGGAAAAGGCTCTCCCAGCCAAAGTAAACACAGTCCTCAGGAAATGATAGCACATGCTAAACCACAAGACCCTGAATCTAAGGAAGACTCGTCAGAAGAAGAGGAAGGAGAAATAGGAACACCACAGGTCTCGTAGAAAAAAGATAGAAGAGGAAGGAAAATAGACAAGGAATGTAGAGAGGAAGCCACTTATAGCGATATACTCTTAGGAGCCCAAAAAACAATAAAAGGAATGATGAATCCAATATCTACAAGACCAAAAGGCCAGGCCTCTAAAGTGGCTGCTCACCTCCCAAAAGGTAAGTAATGAAGATTGTCCCCTGGAATTGTAGGGGATTAGGGAGTAGGAAAAAACTTGAAGAAATGAAATATTTAATACGTATGTCCATGCCCAATATCTTACTGATCCAAGAGACCAAACTGGAGGAATCTGAGTTCCTCCAAACTAGCCATTTTTTTTGGAAAAAAGTGAAGGTGTAGTAATGAGTGTTAGGGGGACCTCAAGACGGCTTGGAATGCTGGGGAATTCGACCATTTTCCATCTAGTTGAGTCGTCCTCCTACACACACTGGAATCTCACAAGCCTTCATCATAGAGAATTGGGTCATTTGGTAAGTATTCTAAATATCTATGTTCCATCTTTACTGTTGGGTAAAATATAATCAATTAATTTACCTTAAATTTAATTATCGACCGGGACACGTAAGCTTTGAGTTGCTACACTATACTAGCAGGGTAAAATAGTTTAAAGCTAATTCCTAGGGTGACTTCAATAAAACTAACTACTCTCTTGAGAAACAAAGATCAAAAGTTGTTAAGTCTAATCTAGAGAAAGAATCAACTTCTAATTACTGTTTACAATCCAAAAGTTTACCAAATTCAATTAATGAAACCTAAACCACACTAACTGTTAATCTATTTTCCAAAATGTCCACCTACCAACAACAAATCTACTTTTAATTTTCTAACTCTTAGAGTCAAAGAAACTAAGCAATCAAATGTTCCAATCTTAAAGGAAATCCTATTGTCAAAAGAGATCTTAAATCACAAACTTACCTACAAAAGAAATGCTATTGAATCAATCTTTAATGTTTCAAACAATTCCAACATAACTTCTCTAAAACTTTTCTTTAGACATACTAGAGTTCTAAAATTGCTCCATCATCAAAAATAAATCTGTTTCAAGTACAATATCTCTTCTACAAGAATTAGAATATTATTACCTTTAAGAGTACCAACTCTACTTCACACCAACACTGTCATTCACAAAATAATCACTGAAATGAATTTACCTATTTATTAATAAAAGAAACAACATTACTTGTACTCTATGCTCCTAAAAGTGAATTGGAAAAAGAATATTCAAACAGAGCTAGAAAAATAAGACTTTAATTAATCCATATTTCAACTTAATTCAATCAAACCGAGAGATCTATCATTCATCCTTAAATTCCAAAATCAATCTATGGCTAAGAATGGATGAGAAAATGAATAAAAGAAATCAAGACATACTAGAAAATACATGGTTTCAAATATTAACAGGCTGCAAACTATCTCTTTCTAATTTTATCCAACTTCCTCACAATATTTGAAAAGCAATACAGGTGCTCGCACAAAGTTGGTTCCACTTTTTGGTTCCACTTAGGAAATCAGAAACACACTTCCGAAGTGCAAATCAAGAACGCATATGCGTTATTGATGGTACGTTCAGAATAACCCGAGCCCAAACACAAGGCTAAGGTTCGTGGAAATGTATATCGCATATGCAATATACCGCATATGCAATATACCGCATATGTGTTTTGTAATGTTAAATATCGCATATGCGATATGTAACATTACAAAACGTATATGTGATATATCGCAAGTGCGATATGCAACATTTATAAAACGCAAGTTGTTTTCTACAATGGGTGAAAGTTTCAAATCTAAAATCAATATTAGTGATGAAAAAACCTTTTAGGTTTCTGTAAAAGGAGCTATGGAACTCTATACTAAATAAGGTATGAAAAGTGTTAAATATGTTTATTACACTCCACAATTAAAGCATAATTTATTAAGTGTTGGGATACTATGTCAAAATAATTACAAGGTAGAGTTTGATGATAGATAATGAACAATTTATGATAATTGTCAAGGAAATACGGTGTTTATAGTTGTGCCTATGTCAAAGAATCGAATGTTCCCATTGAATTTTAGAGAAAATAGTATCAACCTTGCTAATATGGAATATAAAGACATAAGCTGGTTGTGGCATCTTA
>LPNX010545116.1:118245-188639 GCA_001517045.1 Pseudotsuga menziesii | reverse complement strand
ACACTTTTAAAGGTAGTTTGGGACCTTATTAAAGATAGACTTCAAGCTTTATTTATAACTGAGTTGGCACTACTTAAGAACTATTGAAAACTGATTTGTGGAGCAGAATTAACAAACTACTTGAAGCAGTGATTTGGGGTAGATTTATTTTCAAATTTGAAGGAGTATTTTGGAAATGTAAAAGGTGTTCTTTCTATTGCAATTTTTTTTGGGTAAGGGATGTTTTTAAAGGAATGATGATGCCATGGTGAAGTTGCATAAGGGTTGAACTAGTTATGGTGAAGTTGCATAAGCCTTGAAAAAAGTCACAGAAAAAGTACATTAGGATTGAATTGATATGTATAACAATTCTTTAGAGAAGTTATTAGAGACATGAAGAAGGTTGCATATATAAGAAACAACTCATGATATATTATAGTCAGGATTGTAGATCACTGTGATAAGCGTATAACTTCCAAACATAAACAATGATGTACGAACTCACTATGAAGCAAAAAGGGGATTTCATCTCTTCATATAAACAACATCTTGATATATATATATCGATATACAGTATAAATTTTATCTATATTCTTTTGCAATAAGAATATAAAATAGTTGAAAGCCCTAAACTAACAAGCACATGAGTATATTGTAAAGCAAGATAAACAAAATTTGAATTAAATCCTAGATGGATATTTATGTTCTTTGTTCTTTGCATATGAAGAGTGGAAAAAACTAATGATAAAAAATATTACCTTTCCTTTCATTTCAGCAACACGAATAACTTAGACCTGGTACAAAGATTCCTCTAATATCTACAAAAATGAAAGTGATGAAATAACATTAGTCTGTAGTGATATACACTATGGATGATGCCAACTTCCAAGTATAGAATTATTAGATAAAATGAAAGGCATGTTTCCAAATTCTAAAATGCATATGATAAGAATATTGTGACAATGGAATTCAATTACTGTAGGACACATAATATAAACCATTAAACCCTTAAACACACCCAACGAATGAACTAGGATCCTTTTCTATTCCCTATTCTAGGGGGTTATCAATGATATTTTTACAGTTGCTTTCACTCAATCAGTTGCCTCTGTCTCTGTGGGTGATTCTCTTCCCACTCTTGCTAATTCCTTTTCTCTCGATGGTTCTTTTGGGTAAAAATAAGATCACCCACACTCATTTCTGTAGCTAGGATTTGAACCTATCATTAGAGGAGATTTGGGGTGTAAAATGGGCCTAATAAGAAAATGCGGTAACAATAAATTTTGTGAGTTGGAATTAAAGAACCAATAGAATTTCAATAAAATGAGTCAACCATAATGGTTGAATTGACATATTTGTCATAAAACAAAACTACTTTTTTGTTCGTATTTTTGACATATCTCCCTGTGTTTTTACTCAAATTTTGAGCAGGAGAGCTCGTTGGATGCAAAATTTAATTATGCATCCAACGAGTACCCACGCTGCATACTTTTGACAGACCCCGCTCCCCAAAATCAAGAAATACCTGAAAAAACATGATGATTTATATTTATATGCCCACTTATTAATGTTCATATTTTCCTTCCTTTGTTGTTCTTATCATTTTGTCTTATGTTACAGGTATGATGTTAGAAAATAAGTAAAATTCATAACTATGTCAAATGATTCTGAAATTGATACCCCATCTGCATCTATGATGCATCTTAGAGCAACTGGACAAGCTAAGCAAGAACAAGCACATTCTGTATCTCTGTCACATTCTATTTCAAATTAAGAAGCTGAGAATTGTATTATGTTTATTTCCATCCCTTCACCAATCCGAGGGAGTAGTTTAGATCATAGTTCACCACTCCAACTTCACTTAGATGGTGAGGCAATTGAGGATTAAAAGGATTCCATTTCCCATACATAATCAAATACGATGGATCTGGAATCAAGTGAAGAAGGTAAAATAAGCTCATAGAGAAAATCGGTTGGAGGGACACTTAGTGGGGATATAGAAGCAACAATTGCCAGAGACACTTTTGAAGGAATTTTAGAGATGTTTTCAAGCACAAAGGAAAGTATTGGCATAGCATCGCATCATGCTATTGATTGTGCAAAATATAGCCTTGCTGTTGAGGTAAGCTTGATATCCGTTATTTTCTAGTATGGTAAACAAGCAGCTCATTTTATTTTTTCTTACTGTGGGTTTTTTACTTTTGGAAACTTATGATGAAATTTTTTAAGGATTAGAGTGAAGAATGAATATCTTGCATGTAAATCATTTATGAATTCATAGTTACTTATGAGAATCCTATACAATGGGTATTTTTCCCTGCATTAACTTATTTGTCAATGTATTTTGGTCGTTCATTGCAAGTTAATTAATTTATCTTATTTAATTTTATTATCTATCTCTTCATCCTTATATTTTATAATATTATAATTTCCTTTTTGTACGTTACCTTTGCTGCTCTAAGTTGTGACTATATGTTTCAAGCTTGCATCATAACATTAGAATGGTTAGATGCATATTTAGTTAAACCACATTCCTTAAAAATAAACATCTAGGAATGAATATTTTGTAGGCCTTAGCATCATCAATATAGTGCACAAACCAGCTTTTTTACTTCTATCATCCAATTTCCTCTCCTAATTCGAAGGATGGAAGTATATGTTGGTGACTCAATGACTTCCAAGTGACCAATTGAAGATATTTTTCATGTGAATTTCTTCTCTTTAAAACTTTGTAGGAACAACTGTTGAGAATGTAAACAAACATGTTGTAAGCCTTTTCCTATTGAAGTGTAGGCATGTCAAGCTACTTCAAATACATCTAGTTGTATCAATAATATGGTTATTCATTTTTTCAAATGAATTCAATTGATAAGGATAAGGCATGCTATAATCCCTCTTAAAATATGTTTGCTTGCAAAATCAAGGAACTATCAAGTCTTATAATCCAATGTGGTACCCCCCCAATTTACATGGTGGCTCACTTAGAGATTTATGGGATAACTTGGGTTGTCTCATAAGGTTTCTAAGCATGAAGGAGGAAAATTGTTGGCATCTTGATGAATTTTAGGACAGCTAAACAATGCACAAGTGTCTTTATGAAAGGTTTTAAAATTGTTTAATAAGGTGGACCCGACCACGTTTTTGGGTGTTTTAATAAGGAGGTTTAAAAGGGTATTTGTATCCAATGCATTGTCCTTGTGGCCTTTTTACCACTTTTTTCTTATACTTATTAAAAAATTTGTGAGATATTTGTTAGAAAGTAGTGAAGTTGGTTAGTTTCACTTCACCCTAGGATAGATTCTACAAGGACATATTTTGAATCCATGTTATCTAGAATACTTGTTTACAGCTGACCTTCTTAACATGAATCAGCTAAAGAAAACAACGTTTGAAATGAGAAACCAACTATGGCTTCTTGAAATCCCATTGCTTTTAGGGGAGGGGGATGAGATTTGATGAAATGTCTCCATGATTTGGGCTCTTAGGTTTACTAGGTATCTAATGGTTGTAGTTTGTTGCTTCTAGTTCTATCAGAAAGGTAAACTGGGAAATATGAGGTGATTCTCCTAAGGGAATCTCTTTGAGGCTTCACTTGTAAACAGTGGGAGCTGTAACCAAAACGTTTTCTCATCAAGAGAGCAATGCAAATCTGGTTGGGGTATCAAAACAAGCTGGAGAGGAAGCCTCCAAAATATCGAAATAAATCACTCATAATAAAAGGGGCACCAAAAATGAGATATGCTTCTGTCGTTGGATCTGGTAAGTGGCAGAGTTGGTAGACATTTTCTGGTTATTGAATATGGTGATCACTCTCAACTCAGAGTTTGTGAGATGCAATTAAAAACTTCCACAAGGGAATATTGAGGCAATGCATACAATGTTAGCATGTATAAGGAAAAGGGGGACTATAAGGGCATCCCTCAACTCCAGAAAGAGATCCAAGTAAAAATCCTTTTTTGGGACAATATCCTTTGAAGGTGTTAACCAAGTGTGGTTTGGGTGTACTTCTATAAAGACAAAGGAAGAGTTATGGGAAATTAGTGTGAAGTGGTAGATAAACCACTATGTGTGGATACTTTCCATGCTGCATTCTTAGCCAATATGTCCACTGTTGAATTAAAACTCCTTGCCTCATGTCTAAAGGAGATTCACTTCGAATTAACTTTTTAGTCCTTAATCTTGGACAAGACTGGTCAAACCTTTTAAATTAATTGATATATCTCTTGAATATTTGTCCATGATGGTTGTAGAACCCTTTATAGAAGTTAATTGCAAACCTTTGAATCTGTCACAATGCACACACCTCTACATAATGTTAAATTTTTATATGCTTATCTAAGACATTAGTATTTCATTTCATTTTCATAAAAAAAGCATATAAACAGGATCTCTGAGAGATAGAGAAGCACAACCATACAAAACGAACACAAAGATTTATCCTGGGAAAACCCTAAAGGGAAAAACCCTACAAAAGCTTCCTCAATATAGATGCCCCAAAAGATAAAAGATAAAACCAGCAAGGAGATCAAAGCTTGATCCTCCTCCTTCTCCAGCTACTTCTCTTCTCCACTAATGCGCTATACAAGTGAGAGTGTGTGTCTCAAATGAGGAGCACTACACCTCTATTTATATTCATCCATTCACTTAAGTTAACTCATTTGACATGTAGGATTAAGTTACACATGTAGGCTCAAGTAACCACACTGGGGTGCTGATGACCCACCTTTACAATTAGAGGGGACTACCTCATGAATCTTATTATTTCTTCCGATTAGGAGCATCGGGGTACAATGTAATACAAGTGGTTCTCCCAGTAGGACCATCGGGGACCAAAAAATATACATATAGAATATTCTTCGAAGTTACAATATTTCAACACTCCCCCTTAATGAGATGGATATTCTACAGCAACGTCAACAACAACAAGAGTAGAGATAGGGGACATCATCAGCATCAGTAGGGTAACACATCTATAAATCATTGGAAGCTTTTCAACATCATGTAGTCTTCATCTTCAATCTTTAGTATTCATCATCAGCAACATCTTCAGTCTTTGATAAGAAACATCTTCAGCATTTTGATCTTTCAAATGACATCTTCAACACTTGGACCTTTCGATCAGCAACATCTTCAGCACTTTGATTGTTCTACCAGCAACAACATATTCATCATTTTGACCTTTTGATCAGCAATATCTTCAGCACTTTGATTTTTTCAATCAGCAACAACATCTTCATCATTTTGTCCTTTTGATCAGCAACATCTTCATCATTTTTGACTTTTCAATCAGCAGCAACATCTTCAGTACTTTGATCTCTTGATCAGCAATATCATTATCAACACTTTTCCCTTTCGATCAACAGCAACATCATCGTCATCATATTCTGATTTGTCGATCATAATCATCATCACATTCTGATCTTTCGATCAGAAACATCATCATCATACTCTGATCTTTCGATCAGAAACATCATAATCATAGCGCGTCATCACCATACACTGATATTTAGATCAGTACGTCATCATCATCATACTCTGATCTTTCGATCAGTATGTCATCATCATCATACTCTAATCTTTCGATCAGTACGTCATCATCATACTCTGATCTTTCGATTAGTACATCATCATACTCTGATCTTTCAATCAGCACGGCATCATCATCATCAGCAACAACCTGTAATCCACAACTCAAAGACAAAAATTCTTTGGATAATTTTTCGACTTAAAGTCCAAGGATGATGCAATCCCACCACATTCTCAACAACCTAAGTTACCGGATTGATTATGGGAGAATCACTCCCTATCAATTTAGGACTAAGTCCAAGGATGATGCAATCCTACCACATTCTCGATGACCGAAGTCACCGGATACAATTACGGGATAATCACTCCCTATCACTTTAGGACTTAAGTCCAAGGATGATGCAATCCTGCCATATTCTCGACGAATGAATTCACCGGATACAATTACGGGATAATCACTCCCTATCACTTTAGGACTTGAGTCCAAGGATGATGCAATCCTACCACATTCTCGACGACCGAAGTCACCGGATACAATTACGGGATAATCACTCCCTATCACTTTAGGACTTGAGTCCAAGGATGATGAAATCCTACCACATTCTCAACGACTGAAGTCACCAGATACAATTACGGGATAATCACTCCCTATCACTTTAGGACTTGAGTCCAAGGATGATGCAATCCTACCACATTCTCGACGACCGAAGTCACCAGATATAATTACAGGATAATCACTCCCTATCACTTTAGGACTTGAGTCCAAGGATGATGCAATCCTACCACATTCTCGACGACCGAAGTCACCGGATACAATTGCGGGATCATCACTCCCTATCACTTTAGGACTTGAGTCCAAGGATGATCCAATCCTCCCACATTCTCGACGATCGAAGTCACTGGATACAATTACGGGATAATCACTCCCTATCACTTTAGGACTTGAGTCCAAGGATGATGCAATCCTGCCACATTCTCAAAAACCAAAGTCTCTGGATCTATTATGGACAGATGTCCCAAGATGATACAATCCCTCTTCATTCTCGAATACCGAGGTCTACGGATCACTTTAGGGAAAGTTCCCAGGGATGATACAATCCCGTCATGTTCTTGAGGACCGAGGTCACTAGATCTATTATGGACAGATGTCCTGGGATGATACAATCCCTCTTCATTCTTGAAGACTGAGGTCTCTGGATCACTTTAGGGCAAGTGCTCAGGGATGATACAATCCCACTGCAACATCACTACTCCCCCTTTCGGGGAAGATCTTTTTGAACCACACCAATCTTCTCTCGAAAGTGTTCGAACTCTACTCGAGGCAGAGGCTTCGTCAGTACATCATCATCTAAACCATCATCATATACATCTTCAGTATGTGAATACTAAACTATCACCATCTGTATCTCCAGTATGTGAATACTAAAAGCATCATCATCTATATCTTCAGTATAGAAATACTGAATCACCATCATCTGTATCTACAGTATGTAAATACTGAAATATCATCTATATCTTCAGTATGGGAATACTGAAATCATCATCATCTATATCTTCAGTATGGGAATACTGAAACATCATCATCTCTATATTCAGTATAGAAATACTGAATCACCATCATATGCATCTACAGTATCATCATCTGCATCTTATCTTGTAGAAATACTAGATTTCTATGTGTTACGTCAGAACACAGGGTTCTTTATTATCACAACTATGTTTATCACATAGAATCATTGTAGTGTCCATCTTCAGGTCAAAGAGACCCGATATCAGCTTCTAAAGCCATATGGCTTCACAACTTAGTAGAGCAATCTGCTGTGTAATCTGCTTCAACCGTGCTAGGAGAAACACTGGATTGTTTCCTGCTAAACCATGAACTCATAGCAGACTTCAAACAAAAGCATCTACCTAATGTGATTTTCCTGTCTGAGATACTTCCATCCCAATTTGCATCTGTGTATCCATACAATCTATACTCATGGCTACCATCATAGTATAGACCAAAGTCTATAGTCCCTTTCAGATATCTCATCACATGTTTTGCAGCTACTAGGTGAACCCATCTTGGTTGAACAAGATATTGAATTAAGGTGTTCATAGCAAAACAAATGTCTCGTCTGGTATTTTTTAAGTACATCAATGACTCAATGATCTATCTGTAGTGAGTCACATCCACTAACTCTAATGAGTCATTAGCTAATAGCTTTAGGTTGGAGTCCATGGGTGTGGCCATGAATTTGCATTCCAACATATTGAATCTCTTCAATATCTCTACCACATACTTTCCTCGATTGAGAAAGATTCCTTCTGAACTTTGCCATACTTCCAGACCTAGGAAATAATGCATTAACCCAAGGTCTTTCATCTCGAATTCTTCTGCTAGTTTCTTCTTGCTTTCCATGATCTGTTTCTCATTCCCTATCAAGAATAAGTCATCCACATATAGTAATATAATGACAGGTACATCTTCCACAACCTTGTAGGAAAGGTTAGGATCGACTTTACTCTTGGAAAATCCCATGCTCATCAGGAAACTATCTATTCTTCCATACCAAGCTCTAGGAGCTTGCTTCAGGCCATAGAGGGCCTTCTTCAACTTGCATACTTGATTCCATCTGTCTTCAACTTCAAATACTCGTGAATATTCGATGTAAAACTATTCCTCAATCATATCATTAAGGAAGGCTTGTCTTTACTTCATCATGGAAGAAACTACCGTGATAGTTTTGAAGGAAGTGTACCTTGCTTCCTAGAGTAAGTGTCTCTTCAGAATTAATTTCCTCTTTCTGATAGAAACCTCTAGTCACAACTCTTACCTTACATCTATCAACAACCTATCTTATCTTGCAAATCCATTTGGAAGATACCACATTCTTTCTTTCTGGTTTGAGTACTATATCCCAAACATCATTCTAGTATCATAACATCTTCTATGAGATTGTCTTCTTAGGTCATCAACATATCCTAGTCTTCTGCATTCAACCTTGAAGGTTGGAACCCACTTTACTCTTGGTAAAGTCTCGATCCATCACAAGGCTATCCATCATGTCGTACCATGTCAAACTCAGATATAATTTTCTGTAGTCACTCCCCCAGAAGTGGAGTATCATCTTCCCTCTTCATTCTATACAGGTGGTTCTATGCTTGATATATACTGGTCAATAGAGTATGTCATGTCATAGTCTATTCTTTCTGGGGAGAATCATGAACCTTGCTTTGTACACTTGTTCCATCATATCGTATACATCATTCCTCATCATCAACTATTATTATTTGATCATAGCTTCTTTCATAGCATTGTTTTCTTCATCTTGAGTTATCTCTTGTACCCATGGTAGTCTTCATCCTTCAAGGTGGATCTGCCACTTTTTGAAGCTCTTTCTTCCGTCATGGTGTCTCTGACCCTGGGAGCTTTAGATTCATGTTTATTGGAGTGAATCTTGAATTGTCATCACTTGTTCTTTGGAACAAGTCTCATCCTTCTTTTCTTGTAGGAGGTTGTACATGACCTTTCCTACAATTCAAATGCACCAGTGGCATGGTTAGAACTATTTCATAAAACATATACATAACGACAAATTCTTATGCATCATCCAACTGTTTAGTCAATACAACATTCATCCATATCTCACATAAACTTTCTAGATGCCTTCCATCTCTACCATGACATTATTGAGATTGTGCACTAATCCAATATGTCAGCAAAGAGGTCTGATAAGTAGCAATGGAGAGTTGTATAGCACCATGAGCTACCTACCCATCATATGCATATTAGTAGTATACAGTCATTCATGTAAAAAATACATCAACTGAATATAATCAAATGTATAACAAAAAAAATCATGAAATGGCAATTGAATACTTATATTTATTTGTTTCATGGGTATACTCCTTCTTGAGTCTTCAGCTTCATCATCTTCTTCATTCATGATAGCATCGTTTCTTATCCAAATGCTGAGGTGGATAAGCAGTTCTTCAAGAGTTGAGATCTTCATATTCCTCATTGATTGAGGGATCTTCTTTGGAAGATGAGAGCTTGATGTTCAGAGACGAGCTTCTTCTTCTTCCCAAATTCTACTGAAATTAATCACTTCCTTCTGGAACACATTTCTTAAATGAATGAATTCCATGATCCTGGGAGGCCATTCAAGGTGGCCATCACCACTTTTGCATTCTTCACTTCTTCTTTCCCCGCTTGAAGTTATTCTTTGATTTGAGAGATCCTTATGACTGCATGGTCTCTCATCGATGTCTTTAGGGAAGACACTTGTAGTACAAGTTGATTTGTAACTGAATCATCAATGATCTTCTCGGCTTTGACCAAGTTCTTCTTGAGAAAGGATTCTAGCCTCATCTCCCTTTGAAACTAGAACCTCTATGCTCATGTAGGTGTCCAATCCATTTTCTTGAGAGAGATCATATAATTCTAGGATTGGAAGTTGTCAAATTCACAAAGCTTATCATCAATATGAGGTGATAGATCACTTTGAAATGAGAACCTCAAATGAACATAGCAAAGGATTAGATCTTACCAATTTGAGGTGTCCGTCCTGGTTCCGGAGTTGGCCGATCTAGGGTTTGTCATAGAAAACCTAATTTCAAAACTTGGAATCTTTTAGATATGATTGGCTAGACAAATATATATCTTCAAATGGATCTGTCCAATGTACTCCATTTCTGAAAACAGTGGAGGGAAGCTCCCAGAATAGGAAGCCCTAATTTTCCAATTTCTTCAGCAGAAATGCCTGTTACTGTTTTTGTGATATCTCCTAAATTTATGATCCTCTATGTCAAAAAGTTTTTGCTGCAATAACCTCACATGTCCCTGATCCAAAACCACAGGTTTCATCAGAATTTGTTTCACCATTTGGGATTTATGATCCTTTTCCCAAGGTGACCTGTTACAGGACTGTTCAGAACAACGAAGTTGTATGGCATGCCACGTATCACTGGTTCATATTATGAGTCTGATATTTGGAGCACCGAAGTTACAGTCCATGCCCTTTTTGGAAAATCTTCAGTAATTCCATTTGGACCTCTGTAGCCCAAGATATTGCAATTCGCCCCAGGTGTCCTATTTAGGGATGAATTTTGGAAGAGGATGGAACCCTAACTTGGAGAGAACATATCGCCTAGAATACAGCGAATCTGAGGATGAAGTTTGGATACAATGTTAATCATGATTTTATCTTCGGGCCCTGAAATTTTCAGCTCCTGATCCTTTGCTAATCTCAGAATATAGCGAATGTACCAAAACGTATTAGTTTTAGTATTTAGGGTTTTTCTAACTCGGGGTCAAACTAGGGTTTGACTTTCCCAGAGTTTCACCCAACCAAATTTCTTGATCCAGGTCTCTAAACTTCGGTTTTGATGAGGAGAAAAATCCTATGCTGGTCTCACTCAAAAATTCCTCTTCTGTAGAAAGCCCTAATTTCCACATCGAAAACTGAAAATGCTCGAAATCGAATTCTGCTTCGACAGAAAGATGCACCCTTCAATGGAGAGTCATCCTAGCATAATTTTTCTGATGGATTGTGGAGAGAGACCCAAAAAGTAAGAATCCCTAGATTATGTAGCTGCACAATGTATTCTTCTTAGGTTAGCTCTGATACCATGTTAAATTTTCATATGCTTAGCTAAGACATTAGTATTTCATTTCATTTTCATAACAAAAGCATATAAACAGGATCACTGAGAGATAGACAAGCACAACCATACAAAAGGAACACAAAGATTTATCCTGGGAAAACCCTAAAGGGAAAGACCCAGCAAAAGCTTCCTTAATATAGATGCCCCAAAATATAAAAGATAAAACCAGCAAGGAGATCAAAGCCTGATCCTCCTCCTTCTCCAGCTATTTCTCTTCTCCACTAATGCGCTATACAAGTGAGAGTGTGTGTCTCAAACGAGGAGCACTACACCTCTATTTATGTTCATCCGTTCACTTAAGTTAACTCATTTGACATGTAGGCTCGAGTTACACAAGTAGGCTCAAGTAACCACACTGGGGTGCTGATGACCCAACTTTACAATTAGAGTGGACTACCTCATGAATCTTATTAGTTCTTTCGATTAGGAGCATTGGGGTACAATGTAATACAAGTGGTTCTCCTGGTAGGACCATCGAGGACCACAAAAGATACATATAGAATATTCTTCGAAGTTACAATATTTCAACACATAATTGTTGGAGTTGTTCCCAGATATCCATACAATGGTGACGCATGTGGATCTTTCTAGGTTGCAATTAGACCCCTTTCCATAGTTATTCTTTTATTTCCTCTGTCTGAACTTATAAAAAATTAGATGATATTACATGCACAGACAAACATGTATGAACTTCAAGTACTTGGTCACCTTTTTAATCTATTTTCAGACTAGAACTTAAAGTAGTTGGTGTCATTTTTAAGCTATTTTTAGATTGGTTGTCCCAGTCACGTATTACAGTTCATATTATTTTTCCAAGTGATCTATTTTTCCAAATCCAAAGTCTAAATGTG
Source organism: Pseudotsuga menziesii (assembly GCA_001517045.1). NCBI lineage: Eukaryota > Viridiplantae > Streptophyta > Pinopsida > Pinales > Pinaceae > Pseudotsuga > Pseudotsuga menziesii. The sequence continues at coordinate 176,631 of LPNX010545116.1, read as the reverse complement.
CTATGAATTGGCCATTTCCAATGCTTCAAAATAATGGAAGGGAAAGTGACATTTTTGGCCTGAAATCCTTCAAGAATAATCTTGGATTAATGGATTTGCAAATATTAGGTGTTAACATTGCATAATCCAATTACAGTAGGGGTATTCATGGGTTCCGATTCCATTATGCATTAGCAACAATTTCATCAGTCCAAAATGGCAATCTTAGCAAAGTTTGTCTGGCTAGATTCTTATGATTACAAACTAGAAAAGGTTGAAAACATATAGTGTTTAGCTTTCTTATTTTTCCAACCACTACAAAGCAGTAGTATTAATTCATTTTTTGTAAATGTAATTTATTTATTTATTTTCCAAGTTTATTTCTATACCAAGATGTCTTGAAACCCTTAGATCAGTGCATAGTTTGAAGAAGAAAAGTTTTATTTCTTAATTGTTGTCATGGAAAAGTATCATAGTAGACTCTTTCCAACTCAATTAGAGTGAGAACATGTAATTAATGTATATTTTTTAAACCTAGGGCTTCCACAATGGGGAACAGTTTCTGATTGGAATGGGTAGTGGAGAAAAATATGTTGAGGCTTGGCAAGGGCCTATACTCTGTTGTCTCCCTTTTAATTGGAAATAGGCTTAATTCCTTTTACATTTGGGTGAAACAAATCTTGAACCATTGTCAACCCTAGCCAACCAAGCTAATCAAGCCATTCCCTTATGTGACAAAATGACCTAAAATAGCTTATATCTCAATTTTAATGTCAATTTGGGGTTCCGAAGATAAGCAACGAAACAAGTTGAGATGGATGATATAAGATTATTTGACCAAGACACGCAAAGGAAAAATGAGAAGGTATGGTGAATTGAGAGAAGCAATAAACTTAGTCCAACAAAATTGCATATTAGAGGAGACACATTTTAGATATTACCAATGCAAGTGACAATCGTTCCTAATGGTATATGCAACAACATAGTGCAGTTCCCTGATTTAGCATCTGAATGAAGCATCACAGTAGAAGTAGCAACAACAACAACAACAATGGTTGCCATAAATTGTGCCTCAACTCGTGTCATCCTTTTTAGCATATGGATACTATTCCTCAATGCCTGTCACCTTTTTTAACATATGGATATTGCGTATCTTCTCCATCACTATCTAGACCCATGACAATAAGGACATCAGTGCCAATTGGCTCAATGCCTTCCTATTGAAGGAATCATTCATACTTCTTAAGCAATGACACCAATATGGCCTTCTCCATTTCATATTGCACCACCTTTATAGAGGAAATTGCAACAAACCTAAACCAAAGATTATATATTTTTGTAATCTAGCTGATGGATTATATTATATTAAAATGTACACAATATACAAAATTGTGCTACTTCTGGCTTGCCACTAGGGAAAATAGTAGCATTCCAGAAATATAAGATTGTCTTTGATGTCTGTGGATTGTAACTGTACTAAAGTAAAATAGTAATATGACTAGATTTACTATAACTAAACATAGGATAGCAAGAAATTGCAGAGAAATAAAATGGGTACAGGGAAACCAACTAACAATCTTTATCCTCAGAATCCAGGTTTATTGGCTTGTCGGGACAGGATCCATTTCCATCCTTAGTGAGGATGAATTCAACACCCCACATTTATCTAACTAGAGTATCTTTTTTTATGTTCCATCATTTAAATCTGAGTTTGGATTCCTTTTGTTTGCATCTGAATCTTCATTCTTTCAAAATTTTGAGTGTAGGCCTTATAACCATGCATAACTTCCCACAACACATGAGGTTATTTTCCCTTTTTATGTCTATAAACATGCACAACAATTCCTCAGTTGGAGATGATTTGAGGCATGCATTCTCCTTTAGATATATTCCTTAGCCACTAGGTTTCCTGCACTTTGCTAGGAGGACCAATTCTTACCCCAAAAACTTCTATCCCCTATTTTTGTTCCATTACAGTTTCTTGTTTATGGAAAAATATCTAATAACCTATGGGGGAACATTGATGGAATGTGGCTAGAGTCAAGGCCCTGGACTTGCCTATATTCTGGCTCTGCTTGGTTCTCGTATGCATCCAACTTGCTGCTGCTAGGAAGGCCGCTCTTTCTTTGTTGTTAAGAGTGTTGATCCCATGGTCTGGGAATTTTTAAAAAAAATAGTAGCCTTTACAGAGGTTATCCAAAGTTAATCCTTTTGAGAAATCATGAAAATTATACATGAATTAAATGAAAACTACGAGTTATCAAATTCATGTGTTTTTGTACCAATCCAATGCCTAGGATACTCTTTTGAATCCATGCTGATGCACACTTTTCAACATATATTTTCCATGGAAAAATGTCTTAAAAATAATTTTTTTTTTCAACTAAAATGACAAGAAACCACACCCAACAGATAGCTTAAAGATGCATTGCAAATAATTTTTTAAATGAACCAACCATGCAGAGCACCACATACACTATGTATGTGCATATTGATCTCCAAATTCTTATCAGTTCAAGCATTCCGCAAATAGATAATACGAAAGGAAAATCAGAATCAAGAGCTCTTTGTATTTGTATTTGGATACTAAGTCAAATTGTTACCAACTGTAGATAATCCAGTTGTCAGAGAATTATTAAAACTGTAAATAATCATTTGAATTAATACAATTGTCATAATTGTTTCCTCTTAATAGAATAATTAGCAAGATGCAGTGTGAACTTTCAAATTTATTTTAAACAATGTCATGTGAAAATGGGTTCGTTTGGATAACTAACTTCATTCGGTTGCATGAAATTTGATGGAGTTGGAATAAAATTTAAAAAGATATATCTAATGGTAAAATCGTAACATAACAGGATACAGTGTGATGAAAATTTGAATTTCAACTTAAAATTCCTCCTAAAAGTGGCCTTTCAATAGGGTATATGTATTGGGATTCATGATCTTTGTCAGTTGTATTCAATTGAAGACAAAGAGACATGAAATTAATAAGTGTCATTCTAACTTCTAATTTTCTATTTAACAGATGATGATGAGAAGTATTTGGTTGTAAGGATATTTGAACTAGCAGTTGAGTTTTGCATCTGTTATATGGAGAAATATGCATTGAGTTCGGACAACTCCAGATGAATAGGTTTGTTGCTTTTAACTTGATTTCTATATTCTATAATTATCTGGTATAATATGCCTTCTATCCTCTTGGGAGTGTTCATTTATCTCGAGTCGAAGTTTAATAATGTCTTAGATATGTAATAAATGTCATATTAATATTAAGTGACCATTATAGATTTATAATTATGAAAGGAATATATCCTATAGGAAACAATAATTTGATGCTTTATTTCTATGCTATTTCGTTGGATAATTGGTGATGAGAATGCTTTTATATTTTATATTTATTGCATGTACATTGATCTTTATTAGGTCAATTTTCTCGGTTATGTAATCATTATTTGCATAATCTTAGCATTTATATTGACTGTAATATCATGATTGACAAAACATTTGGTCGGCTTATATTTTTAGGCGCTTTTTCTTTTCTTAGGTCAAATGATGAAATTCATAAAGGCTCTAGTTTCGGTTTTCTTCCATGGTTGTCTTAATCATGTTTGCTTCCACTTTTCTTTATGAATTTATTTATCTTTACTTGGCTAAAGTAAAGTAGTTTTATATTTTTCTCTTTGTGAAGATCAACTTGAAGGAGAGAAATTAACTTCTCATAGGACTAATGTAGTTCTCTCAGAAGATCCAATCTCTTCTAGTTGACCTAGAAACCATCATTTCTCCATTCTGAGAGATGAAACCTTTCAGGTGTACTGATTATAGGCACTATAGCAGAAATTGTAACCTAATTAGTAGATGTACATCATCTCTCATGGCTGCCACTTCAAAATAAATCTTTACTGCTGCATTTACTTTGATATTTGTCCCTAATATTGGTGATAAAACACTCTTTATCCCTGCATTAGTGACAACTTAATATTCAAGACTCAAAAGGATTGGTGCTTTCTTATCCTTGGGAACATTTTTCATTGGTGGCAAAAATATCTGAAGAATTTTAAGCTGTTGTTTTTAGATCAGAATCTATGAATGTATAGGATTAGTGTTAACATGGAAGCGGATGCCGATAGTATAAGCTTGCAATATGATTAAGATAGAAACCTCATATTATAAAGATAAGAAAAAAAGGCCCTACTTTCCTCTAATGGAAAAACATTAATAACGGTATTTGTGTTAAGAAGGTGAATATTGGATAAGATGATGGTCTGGTTTTGCTTCAGTCATGGTTACAATATCTCTTTCTAGAGTCCATCAACAGCTTATATCCATAAGAGGGCTAACAGGGACATGTGATTGAGGAGCTACATAAGGACAATAAATCTCTAGCATCTGAATCTAGACCTACTAACACATAACCCATCTTTGAACACCTAGATGATGAGCCCATTCGAGGTGATCTAGAGCATGAATCAAGAAGTATTAGATAATAGTTCCAACCCAATATTAGATAGAAGTATTATTCTAAATAACCTTTTAGTAATCATACATGTGTTGGTGGCATCGGTCTTAGTTTCTAAGTTGGAATTTTAAACATAAAATGTAAATGTAAAAAACTCACCATATGTTGCTCCTGAGTAACCAACCTCTCCTAATACTCTTCTTCATTAGTGTTGTTAATAGGAATTCACACAACATAACTTTCATCATCTGTGTGAATTCCACCATGGCAGCTTCAGACCTTTGAAGGTGTCCACTTTACTTGAGTAGGAAGCTTGAATACAATATTGTGGTTTACATTGCTACCCTAGAGAATTTTTTTTTCAAAGAGGAACGAAATAAGTATATGCTTGAGGGTATTTCATTCTTTGTACAAACCACACAGAGAAGGCCACAAATCTCATCATTTTTCAAAGAATCAAATGTCAATAGAATTCCATGAAGAAGATAAATTACCTTTGTGAAAACTTTGATATGAACACCATTTGTCATTAGCATACTTTTTCTGGCCATGGATTCTATAGCACATAGTTACTCTCGATGAAATATCTTTTCAACGTAGAATTGTGTGGTATACAATTCCATCATGGGAAAATATTGAAGGTCTTGTATTTCTATGTAATATAGAACTTATTTAAATAATCTAAATTAGATAAAGAAGTTACAAATGAATTCCTCAGATTTAAGTCTTCTTAAATTATAAATACAAGAGGTCAACAAACATTATAGTGATCATCTCATTTAACCATAATGTTTAAAGATCTCAGAACTACATAGTACACACATATCACTATGTCAATAATAGAGAGGATAATGAACATCTATATGGTTAGTGAATACCTTATCTCCAATGCACAGAAAGGAAAATTCATGGGATTTCACTGGTAATTTCCTTTAGAGGGGAGATAATTAGGAGAGTGGTTCATGTCATTGGGACTACCATGAGAAATGGTGAGTGAATTACGATGTGAACTAATGGAATTCAATCATTCAGCCCCCTTAGGAGAGGTGATTAGAAAAAATTCTCGAGTCTTCAATATTATTATCAGCGAAATCATAAGCGAGTGAATTATGATGATTGCAAATTTGAAAGAAGCTAATGCAAACCTCCCAAGCCCCTATAGGAATGTGAGGGTTATGTTTGAGCCTTATACTTCATCAACTTAAAATAATAAAAATAAATAAGAGGTTTTATTGTTTTCCTATTGGGATTTCCAAGTACATGCTAAAGTGGTACGCAATAAACAAAGAATTATTTTTAATTCTTGAGATATGTCAACTCAAAATACAAAAAAACCAGAGGTTGTTATCTCCATCTATTGGGTCTGTTAAGAAAATATTAAAAGTAGTAAATCTTTTGGAATTTCATAAATGCTACCATTATGTTAGGGAACTTGGTGGAGCATTCTGGGCCCCTATCAACATTAAACAACCCTCAATATGGCCAGCAATAGTTCTAACTTCTAACTAGCACACAACAATATTAAAAAGTGGTAATAGCAGTTATATACACTCTAGGAAGAGTGAAATTAGTACTACTGAGTATTTTGTATGAGAAAACATGCCTATAAGAGGGATATTAATTTCTATCCATTCTCGTAGTGTAAGGTTGATAAAAACAGAGGTCTGGGAACTTAGCAACATCAAATAAATAGTTTTGAGCATAAACAATAGTAAAACACTGAGCAACAAATTTTTGCTCAGTGTTGGGTGCATAAAAAGCAGTTATCGGTAAATGGAACAATGTTACAACCATTGAATAAAAACATTATCAACAATGAATAGTTCTGGGTAGTTTTTCAAGTGTAAGAAGTATAAAGATATTTTAAACATCACTAAAACAAATTTTTGTTACCAATCATGGTAGTTTCCTATGCTAGCATGCCCTAAACAATAATCAGCATGGATGTCTAGGCACATTTCAACCTCTCCCAAATGGAAACAAAATTCATCATCTCCAAATGTTGGAAAACACCTTAGTAGTCTAGGGAATATTTTAGACCATTTAAAGGGATATTATTCCAAGGAAGTAATTAAACAAATACTTCATCCTAGGGAATGCAACACGCAAGTGAGGCCAGAGGCATTGACTTTAATCCTTAGATAAGTGAATAACAAGTTGATTACTCATTTTGTGACAAAGCTAATTGGAATTATGTATTCATTCTTGATACCTGCAAAGATAAAGGGAATCCATGTTATCATACTTTTTGGAAAACAATCTTGTTGAGTTTCATTGCATGTTAATGTATCAAACCATTATTTTTCTAAAATCATGAGTTACACTAGGGTTATGACCCTTAGTCTAGCGATAAGTCCCATCTGATGTGTCATTCCACAATTTATATTGTTTCTATTCTTGCTCTCCATAATGAAAAAAATGAATAAACTTTTCAATATTTGGAATTGGGAGAGTCCCATTTTAATAACATGGAATACAAGGAATCCAAATTCTCTCTTTAGCTACAAGAGTGAGCAAGGAGGTTTTAAAGTTGAGAAAAATGAATGTTTTGCAGCTTGTTTTTATATGCTAGTTGGAGGTACTTTTGATGTATTTTGCAGATGATTCTCTAATGGAAGATACATAGTCATGTAGCATCAATATATACCAATAGTATTGAGAAATTTTGACAATTTGGACAATTCTAAGTATGTCTCAGCCTCTTGACAATAATAAGGAGTATTTCAAGGCATACAAACAACATTTAACTTTTCAATTTTTGGCACATCCTATGACTATGTTTGCAATTCTGGGTATTTTTTGGCATATATTTTGAGTAGTTTGTGATAGATGTGAGGACCAATCAACATTATGGAGGTTGTTATGTGTTTTTTAAAAGTAAAATCTGAGTTTTTGGATAGTATAAACATGTAAGGAACCTATAAGAACAATCTTTTAAGACGTGGATTTATTGAACATTAAGGTATCAAACCCTATTTTGATTTTAAAAATTACATTTAGAAGAGTTGATTTATATTTTGACCTTTTTGTAGCTTGTGTTGTGGAGGACATCACCTTGTTTGCAACAACCCTAATTTATATCTCAGTTTCCTCTTTTGTCAGGAATGGGTCGCATCTTGCGAGTCCATTCCCTTTAAGCACAAGTTTGATGGTTTTGATATAAGATAAGATAATATAATTTTATTAATGTCCAACAAATGAATCAAAATATTGTCTAGAGAGTATTGTTGGAGCATAATGAACTCATCACATCGTGCTTTAGTCTAAAATCCGCCCTATCATACATTAGATTGTGCCCATATTTGAATTTTGTTTCAAATATTTGTGTATATTTTGGGTTAGGGTAGAATGTACATGATTTTAAGTGTGACCTAAGGAAGTCACAGACTTAGTATTCATCATTTGTGAAAGATTAAAAGAGTTTATTTTGTAAATAAATCTATCCTTTATAGGATGGTTGAAGCATATTTCCGTGCAGAATACCAAATGCGAGTATCTTAGATGAACACCCATATCCACACGTAGTTGCTCTTAACCTACATTACAAATTAAAATTTGTTGTACCTCTACCTAATGTACCCATTTCTCCTCATTTTGATCTTGAAACGTTCATGGTTTTTTATTAATTACATTCTTCAAAGACCGTCTTGTAGAAATAGTATTAGGGTCCTCTCCTAGCTGCTGCACTGTAGTGTTTAGTAATATGTGAAATTTAAAAGCATAAATATAAAGATCTATTCAAGTTCAATGTTTCAACAAACATTAGAATATATTATGGAGTTTGACTTTCCAAAAAAATTAGCGTATTCACTTGACTTAACTGCATTCAATGAAGAAATACACCGCTTCAACCAAGGAAACTGCTACATTCAATTAGAGTTAGAGATGCAACTTTCAGCTAGGATGGGATATTTTGGAAAAGAGAGGGGAAAAAGGCATGCCCTTAATTTGGATGAAAATGTATGCTCTTTTTTTTATAATGAAATATCAAATATAAAATGCACTGTATATTCCCTTATCATTTTCAAGGGTAATTGTCCCACATGTCCACATTGAACTACGATGAATATCTCACAAATCAATATCACGAATCAACATCATTTAAAAAAATTAACAGGTATGTCTCTATGGCAATGCCCGTGTGTACAAGTCTCCGATGGGATTGCTATACTAGTGAGGGAATTTTCGTCACTAGTATATCAATCCCGTTGGAGACTTGTACACATGGGTGTCGCTACAGTGACAACCCGTTGTCGAAATAGTGACAACACTTCCTTGAACTAACGATAACATTTCGTCAGAAAAAACTGTTCAGTTAATTGGACTAGTGACAACTCTTTGTCAGAATATCCTGTTCAATTCGTTGAAATAGAGACCACCGTTCATTCAAAAAAGCGAGGGCACTTTGTTGAAATAACGATAACAGTTCATTGGAATAGCAAGGGTTGTTTTTTCTCAATAGAAAGAACAGTTCTTCGAAATAGAAACAATAGATGTGTTTTTATAGTGAAGGGGACATCTTGCTATAGTGACATAGTTTTATTTTTTAAAGAACACATGTTTCATGTCTTTTGTGTCGCTATAGCGACGAACTGTGGAAAGTGTTTCTACAATGACGAAATTTTTGCCACAAAAAAAGGGTCATGTTTGTCACTATAGCAACACATAAGTGTTGTAATATCAATGATTTTTCATGGGAAAAATGTGCACATGTACTATTGGGATGATGCCTATTATGCGACCTTTGTGTTTGTTACTGATAATTTATCCACTTCTCGCCCTTCTTTCTTTTCTTCATCCGGGTGAAATATCATCTTTATAGCTGTATCATATAGACCTGTAAATGGAGGATCTTAACTATATATAAAGGATTCAGCTACTGGAAACAACCAAGTTCCCACTTATTACATGGAATAAGAGGACCGCTCAGTCACATACCAGCATATGTAGTAACTATAGTTTGGTTTGATGGTTGTTCACTTCGTTGCTTTACTGTGCATGGGAAATAGAGGCTTTCTCTAGGGAAGTAGTGTAAATGCTCTCCTTCCTTCCAATATGGGTTGTTCCTTCCTTTCTTCCCATGGAACTTCCATGAATCTAGTAGGTTGAACAAAGGTAATACAAATGAATTCTCTGAGTATCCACCAAGCAAGTTTCCCTACCTTAACACCCTAATATTTACTTCACTAGATCTACTTTTACGACAGATGGATCTGATGTTGGTGTTAGATCAATAGAAAGAGAGAAAGGGTAAGGGTTGGTTCAATCTTTCCAACACACCTAATCGATTATGGATTCATACTTGACCCTCTAAAACTATACGTCGCTCACAAATCAAAACCCAAATGCTCTCCATACCCTCTGCAACTACCATCAAGCTTTGTAAAAACCCAATGCTCCCCTTGCTCATGTTTTTTGCACCACTTTGCCACTCCTTTGCTTAATAAAACCCCCTAAATATTGCATTTTTTTTAACATATAGAATAAACCCCTCAACCCTAAATAAGACCGTAGTATAATGTTTCATTTTTGGATAATTATTAATCCCCCAATATGAACATACGTGATATGGTATTGGTCTGTTAGAGAATCCCCCATGAAGGATCCACAATCTTCCAAGTGTCTTCATGAACCCATGCCACCTTATTTTCTTAGCATTTATCATTTATGAGACCCATTTAAATGTGAATATGGTAAACTAAAGTCCTTTTGGGTCCCATAGCCTCTTATTACAAAATTTATGTCTCCATCTCAACCTAGGGAACTAGTAGGTTGGTGAAACATTATTTACAAGTAGTCTTATGTGGAAATTATTTAATTGGGGACATATCAATCAAAATTGTGTTGATAATTGTATTGTAAGTAAATCCCATGAGAATGAGCAAGTTAATAAGTAGAAAAACACAACCATTTTATATAAATTCTTCACAAATTCTGGTAGGAATTTTGTTGAAAGTTATAATTGTTCCTTATGGTTGAAAACTTTGCCATGAGAATTTTCCCTATAAGTGTTGGCCTATTTAAAATGATGCTAGTTTTAAAATTGAAATCCTGATTAATTTAGATGAAGTCAAATAATTAAAATTGACCCCCTTGTTTGTGGGACAAGGGAGCCTTACTCTTAAAGTCCATAACCCCTCCTATTTTGACCTATGATCTATAATTGTTTATTTAGAATTTGCAATGAATATCATAAAATAAATGTTGACAATACACTTGTCTCATCTTCCTACAATTTCAGAAGATAATCTTTCTTAATCTGCTTCAAACTCTAAAATATAAATATTTATCAATTTAATTAAAAAAACTATTCCTCCATGAAATAAGGCTATATACGCATTACTTTGGCCATATTGCTTTTAACACTTAATTTTTGTGGTAAGTGTTCTTTAGCAATTTTTTATGGCAAAGATTCTTTTGGGAAATTGTTCTTTGAAATTATCTTCTAAGATGGAGGCTCTTTTTCTTTGGTAATCTTATTATACGTAAACCCCATCAGAATGAGAAAGTTAATAAGTGGACAAACACAACCATTTTATATAAATTCTTCACCAATTAAGGTAGGAATTTTGTTGAAAGTTATAGTCGTGCCTTATGGATGAAAAATTTGCCATGAGAATTTTCCATATAAGTGTTGGCCTATTTAAAATGGCACGAATTTTAAAATTGAAATCATGATTAATATAGATAAAGTCAAATAATTAAAATTGGTCCCCTTGTTTGTGGGATAAGGGATCCTTACTCTTAAAGTCCATAACCACTCCGAATTTGACCTATGACCTATAATTGTTTATTTAGAACTTGGAATAAATATCATAAAATAAATTTTGACAATACACATCCAGCAGCCATTGCACAAGTGGAGAATATTATCTGCAACATTCTTCTCAAACATTCATGCGATCTCGAAACCTTCAATCATTATAAGACAAACAACTGGAATTTTACTCCTCAGAATATCTGTAAATGGATGCACTATGTAGCATCCAAGAATGTCAAAGCCCTCTCTCTTCGCTATTTTTTAGACTCTGACTATTACACTTATCCCAACAATCCAAGGGAAATTTTAACTCCTTCCCTTTTCTTATGTGATATAATCACTACCCTCACACTCTACGACTGCATTGTCTCCGAAATTCCAACCGGTTTTGGTGGATTCAACAATCTGACCTGTTGTTGCTTCGGTAATGTGGAATTCGAAGATGACACTTTAGCCCTATTTCCTTCATAGTGCCCACTTCTACAGGTACTTCAACTAGAGTCTTGCGATGTGTCACAGAAGATCACCATTTCGGATCCTCACATTGAAGATTTAGTTATTGATATTGACAACCAGGTGGATATTTTAACCATCTACTACCTTAAGCTTAGAGAGATGGTTTTAAATAGCTATACAAATGATTTGAGAGTGAATGGGAACTTTTTTTAGGAGCTCTCTTCAGAAATTACAGATCTTTACTTGGATAGAGATGGAACTTTCATAGACATGTCATTGCATGTGAACTTACATGGAGAAAACAATTTATTGAGAGAGAGATATTGTGTTGTGATCACAAAGACATTAAAACTTCTAAAATGTTTAAGTATTTATAATTTCAAATTCTTGAAATGTTTAAGTAAAATTTTTACTACCAACTTGCTGCAAGGGCTTCCTCATCTCGAGAATCTATTCATACCTAGCGAGATTGATTTGGTAAGAATTATTTATTTTTATTTGGTATTAAATGTTATTTGTTGGTGTTGAGTAAGAGGGAATTTGTGATTTGTTTTGGGTTTTCAATTTACTGCAGAATTTGACAAAAGATCCGATCATTCCAACAAGTTTAGAGTCTCTGCTACTTAATATTTGAAAGATACAGGCATTTCTCGACGAGAATTATGATGAGAAGGAGATCGATGTGCTGGTCTGGTTGCTTGAGAACTCCCCTGCTCTTGAATCTATGGAAGTCAGGGCAACACCACGAGATGCTCACGAGGAGAAAAAGTATAGAAAACTTTTACGCAAATTTTTTTATTTCAATTTCAATAGACCTTCAACTCCAGTAAGAGTATTTGTAATTGAAGATTCTTTTGTTGGTTACGTTTGGCTCTAGCAATAATAGCAATAATATGCGTAACCGAATATCATTTTCTGTAGTTGGCTTTTCTTTATCTATTTTGAAGATCGTTCTCTACAAGTCTTTTTCTTATTTGTCAAGATCGATTTTTGTAGTTGTCTTTTCTGTATTTGCTCAGAAGAAGATAGTATAGCACTTTTTATTATTTGCTGAAGATCAAAAGATCGTTTTCTTTGTATGAATGTTATCAGTTTGATCTTAACTGATCTTGATTTTGGTTGGTACTTTGTATAAATTTAGACATCTACATGAAATTTACTATGTTGTAATAATTTAGTTCTATTTTAGAATAAATTATGTAATGTGGCTTATTATTTGGATTTTTAGTATGGATTATGTAATTTGGTTCATCATTTGTTAGCACATTATTATGATTATTGTGATGATAGGTTGTTGAATCTTTTAAAGAGAATGAAGTTGCAACTTGGATTACTGATATACCATATAGATTTAGTGATTATTTCTTGATCATGTCATTTTATTGTACATAGTCATAGATATGTAAATGTTTTTCTTGTATTTTTTATTATGGATTATGTAATGTGGTTTACCATTTCGTTCATTTTTAGTATGGATTATGTAATCTGGTTCATCATTTCTTAGCACATTATTATGATTATTGTGATGATAAGTTGTTGAATCTTTTAGAAAAAATGATGTTGCAACTTGGATTACTTAGATATGATAGATGTATAGTGATTATTTCTTGATGATGTCTTTTTAGTGTACATAATCATAGTAATGTAAATGTTTTTCTTGTATGTTTTAGTATGGATTATGTAATGTGGTTTACTATTTGGTTCTTTTTAGTATGGATTATGTAATATGGTTCATTATTTGTTAGCACATTATTATGATTATTGTGATGATAAGTTGTTGAATCTTTTAGAAAGAATGATGTTGCAACTTGGATTATTGATATATGATAGATGAATAGTGATTATTTCTTGATGTTGTCTTTTTATTGTACATAATAATAGATATGTAAATGTTTTGTATGTAATTGTTCTTGTTTTTCAAAGTTATTCAAAACTTTCATTTTGTTTCATAAAAAGAAAAAGGAAAAAAATATTCTTAATAGTATTTATTTTGAAATTTTACATCATATTTGATTTCACATGTTGAGTCAAAACATAATTGAGTGTGGCTTCGCCACCTTTGACTAATAAAGAATTAAAAATAATGCTTAACATAAAATTTACTAGCAACATTTTTCTTTTTATAGGTTCTATCATCAACTAGCTTAGGCTCAGTTCTTGGATTAGGGAATTTTAACTATCCAAGAGCATTGTGAATTCAGACATAGTGGCCCATCTTTAGGTAAATCCAATGTACATAAATATGTGAAAATACATTTTTCATAAACATTTCATTTATATGTGAATGAGATTACTATTACACTTTTTGAGTAGATTGTTTTTACCACTAGCATTTAAATTCGTTTTTATTTATGCCAGTTATTATAAAGTGACTAAAACTGATAATATCTCCCCTCAGGTCTGGCTTCTCTAGGTGCAATCAAAAGATCGTTTTCTTTGTATGAATGTTATCAGTTTGAGTTTGATTTTGGTTGGTACTTTGTATCAATTTAGACATCCACATGAAATTTACTACCTTGCAACAATCTACTTCTTTTTTAGTATGGATTATGTAATGTGGTTTACCATTTGGTTCTTTTAGTTCTTGAATCTTTTAGAGAGAATGATATTGCAACTTGGATTACTGATATAAGATAGATGTATAGTGATTATTTCTTGATGATGTCTTTTTATTCTACATAATCATAGATATGTAAATGTTTTTTTTGTATGCTTTATTATGGATTATGTAATGTGGTTTACCATTTGGTTCCTTTTTAGTGTGGATTATGTAATCTTGTTCATCATTTCTTAGCACATTATTATGAATATTGTGATGATAAGTTGTTGAATCTTTTAGAAAGAATGATGTTGCAACTTGGATTACTGATATATAATAGATGTATAGTGATTATTTCTTGATGGTGTCTTTTTATTGTACATAATCATATATATGTAAATGTTTTTCTTGTATGTTTTAGTATGGATTATGTAATGTGGTTTTCCATTTGGTTCATTTTTAGTATGGATTATGTAATCTGGTTCATCATTTGTTAGCACATTATTATGATTATTGTGATGATAAGTTGTTGAATCTTATAGAAAGAATGATGTTGCAACTTGGATTACTGGTATACGATAGATGTATAGTGATTATTTCGTGATGATGTTTTTTTATTGTACATAATCATAGATATGTAGATGTTTTGTATATAATTCTTCTTGTGTTTTCAAATTTATTCAAAACTTTCATTTTGTTTCATAAAAATAAAAGGGAAAAAAATTCTGAATAGTATTTGTTTTGAAATTTTACATCATATTTGAGTTCACATGTTGAGTCAAAACATCATTGAGTCTCACTTCACCACCACTAAGTAATAAATCCTTAAAAAGAATGCTTAACATAAAATTTATTAGCAATATTTTTCTTTTTATAGGTTCTATCATCAACTAGATTAGGTTGGGTTCTTGGATTAGAGAATTTTAACTATCCAAGAGCACTGTGAATTCACCAATAGTGGCCCATATTTTGGTAAATCCAATGTACATATATATGTTAAAATACATTTTTCATAAATATTTTCATTTATATGTGAATGAGAATACTATTACACTTTTTGAGTGGGTTGTTTTTACCACTAGCATAAATTCATTTTAAACCTCGATCTATCAAGCATGGAAATTTCTCAAGGTGTGCATTTTTTTACCATGTGGACCCCTCATTGTACTTGATAGATCTCGGTTTTAATGGATCTATGTTAGTTGAATATTTTTAATAGGATCTCCCCTCACGCCTCATCTTGGCTTCCTTGAGTGCAATCATTAAAAAAATTTCCAAATCTAAACCCTATGTAATTATTTCCTCGTATATTTTTATGACTACTCATATAATTGATATTGATTATAATAACATGTTAACTTATTATTTACTTCTAATTTATTAATTCAATTTTATTATTTCGTTCTTCTAATTTTGTTTTCAACTTTGTTTTTTATTAAGTATATTTGACATTTCTGTGTGAAATTAGAATATAAATCTTAATTTCATTACTAATTGGAACGAGGACGAGGATAATTAGTTTTCTCTTATTATTTTCAGTGCTTATTCAAACAAGGATGAAGAGAATTAATTTAGTTTTTGATTGGAGGATTTAGTTTCTATCCCTCCTGTGAGCCCTCCAAGTCCAGCAGGTACAAGTACTGCTCAGTCCCCTGTCATGTCTGTTTATCCGTTGTTCTTCCACTAGTTACAACTGGTTGGGTACTCTCTCAATTAAGTATCCAGGTGAGACCAAATTCCTCTGCCAACATAGGAACAACAATGAACTTCATCATGAGCACTATGCTAATTGTGGGATTATTCAATATCACTATCTGAAATTATTGTGGGATTGTGGAATTATTCACTATCTTGTGGGATTATTCTATATTGGTAGGCATGTATCCAATGTGAAAGGCTCATTTGGCCTATATCACTTCTTCTCGTTCTTAGAATATTGTGTTGTTATAAATTCTTTTACATGTCTATCTTGGCTCTCGTGAAATCGAATACCCAAGATCACTTTGTTATCCTTATCTTGTTGATCCAAAAATTGTTGTCAATGAAATTTAATTTATGCATAACATTGTAAACGTTGATTTTATTATGTTATTAGTTCCTTGAGAGAAGGCGAGGGTACTATGTTTTCGATCAAATTTGACTGAGCAATATTTTCAGAACACCATATTTCACCCACAAATTTGAAATGCTTCATCACTCCACATGTGTGTAATGAGATCGCAACGACTCTCCAAGGAGATCAGCCTCAATGGCATTGCACCCCTCAAATATGGATTCCAATTGAGTGGAGAGAGGTCATTGTTACTAATGCCCTTGAAAAGTTGGCAACATGTATACTCAATATCGCTAAGGTGACCATGAATAGGCTCAAGCGCATGTACAACGTTGAGCATCATTCACATATCCTTATATATAGTTCAATTTCTGTAACAGATGTCACTAATAGCATGTTATTTATTCTTAAGAAGAGTCAGAGCCACTCCATTTACCACATTTGAAACTTGTGATGGAAATGAGATAATGCAGCTCCATCCCATCTTAGCACTTGCAGACCTTAGCACTGTAATTGCAACTATTTGATTTGCTTCTCCAATTACTCCCATCACTCACTAGTAACAAATAACCACAATTGCTTCCACAAAGCCATCTTGCACACCTCCCAAATCGCATAACCCAACGATTCTTGGAGAATCTTATCACAGTTTGATGGGGACTTGTCACTCAATCCAAGTTCACTTGTGTTCATATATTTCCACGAAGAGTGGTGTAGTTAAATATCTAAACCTAGATCACATCGGCATTAGGGTGTCGATTTCCTTTGTCAATAACACAAGAAAATTCAAATTTTGAAAACTAATATCTTATCTTCCAAGCATATATGATACCAGCAATGCCTGCAACTTGGAAGCATCACTACCTTACAGGGGTTAAATTTGACAGGCACCTTTTCCCATTAGTGTAATTGTTTTTTGATGGTTTTGTTAAAAAAATTGCCCTGCAGATAAGGTTTAATAAATTTGATTACCCTTCTATTAAAATGTTTAATAAATTTGGTTGCCCTTCTATTAAAATCTATTCTTAAGAGGCAAGAACAACCAACTTTACATTTTCAATGTTTTCCAACCAACTATAAACTGTAAACTTTTTATTTTCAATATTTTCCAACCAACTGTAAACTTTGTGGCATAAACCAAATTTTCAATATTTTCCACCTAAGAATTTAGAAATGGACAAATAGAAAGTAAACTAAATAAACATGTTCAACTAGTTCTTTTAATTAGTTTTTTTAAATATAAACACAAAATTAATCCTAAAATTTGGCATTGGCAATAACTATCAATGGGAGATAACCCTTACCTCATTTAGCAATAACTCACAAATACCTTGCTGAAACATGTAAAATGTATACACCCTTGGGCCTTGGTGATGGTTCTGAAAGTATCCTTTTAATACATTCCTCTGTATTATCTTTAACAACATCAATAAAAGTATGAACAAATAAGCATTCACAGTTAAGTGTTTCTAATTCTCAATAACTATCAATGGGAGATAACACTTACCTCTTTTATCAATAACTCACATATGCCTTGCTGAAACATGTAAACTGTATACAACCTTGGGCCTTGGTGATGGTTCTGAAATTATCCTTTTAAGAGATTCCTCTGTATCATATTTAACAACATCAATCAAAGTACGAACAAAGAATCATTCAGGGTTAAGTGTGTCTAATTCTATCTACAGAGAATTAAAAAAAGGCAATAGATTATGGAAGTATGAAGCAAAGAAAAAAAGGGTTTTAGTAGATATCTAGAATAACTCGTACATATACATAACAAATGCCACATTCATATATTCAACCTTGCATGACGAAATGATGACACCTTTGAATTATATATAAAATGGTATGGAACTAAATGTATTTAAAACAATCCAAAAGAAGATCTCTCTGAAAATTTGGTAAGGTGAATCCTAAATCGGAGGAGCATGAGATACCTCATGCAATATGTTGTTTGTTAAAGTTAGGAATTTTTATTGAAAATAATAAAAAAAGTAGTGCTTTAGAATACAGTTTTCATCGCATTCAACTTTAACACGCACTAAGGATCATTGTGTTAAAGTTATGGGTTGAAACAAAATATAACATCTGCATAAATGCACTGTAAAAGTACCACTAATAATCATAAACAATAAATACAATACTACATAAATAAAATCATGAACAATAGGACAACAGTAAATAAAATCTAACTAACAAAACAAAATATATCTGATAACTTATTTGATGGTGAGGACCTTCCTTATAATCAAATTTGAATTTCAAATCATATCTTGCCTCTTAGAGGCAAATCAATATCTAGAGACTAGAATAAATAACTGTCCCTTACTAGAGGGACGAGGGTAATCACATACCAGAGAGATAGATTTAAATTGTTATAGGTTATGATTAGACAAGTACAGTAGGGAGTGCAGTTCAAGATCAATCCAAATACATTAGTAAAGGCACCCAACAAATGTTTAACATAGGGTGGAAACTACAAAACCCTCACACCAATGGATGATAGCTCTAAATAGCCATACACAGACCTTGGCCACCTCAAATAAATCCCTAACAGTGGGTAGAAACCTCACAACAAACCTCAGCAAGCAATGGAAGCCTAAAGACACCAAGAAACACCCTATTATCACTAGAGTTTGCACCACGACTGCTAGGGTTCAAAGACTAGAGAAATCTCAATGGTATGGATAAGATGGTTAGGAATGATAGTTTATAAATAGGTATACATTTAAGATATCAGGCTATGATACAAGATATGACTGCGGGATATGTATCATGTAATATACATTAATAAGAAAGGATTACGAGCATGAATTTATAAAAAGAATAAGTTAGGCTTTGCTCAGATCTCTAAAGAACACACATGTGAATCATAAGAATTCTGGTACAGATAAAGGAGACTATACAAAAAATAAAATCATTAAAAACATAGAATATTTACCAATTCAAATATTAAACAAAACTTGGCTCATTTAATTATAAGCATATCAAAGCAATCCTTTCATATAAACAAAAACAAGATACATACATGCCTGCAACTCATAAGAATAATTTGATCTCCATAATCTTTTCTAACCCTTGCCTCAACCCTTGGATGGAAATATCCTCTTTCAAAATGTTACAATCATGCCGCATATAGGTGTTGAGGTCGAATTTATAAAGATAGTAGAAATTACATTAAATTTTGGAACTGTCTACCATGAAAAACGAACCAGACTGCTTAAAACTAGTGCTGCAATTCTGATTTTGTATCTCCTAAATCATGATATCTATTTACAATATGGGAAAGGTTTTTGTATATCCATTTTTTATTATAAAAAATATCTCTCAATTCCCTGATATTTGTTTCGGTTTTCCCAAGATCTGCATTGTAAAAACATGTGCCAAAACAAGAAAATTCTAAAATGCAAAAAATAGGACTCAATGATGGAGTCTATTCTCCCAGTATGTGACACCTATAGGAAACCTGGGAGAGGTTATTGTTATTTTCAATGTTAGGAACCAAATCCTCCTCCAATTTTTTGAAATGAGTTTCCAGTAATTCAGAATCATCATTTGAAAATGATGACTAAACATGATGTATTTCTGTCTCCTTCGGGTAAAAATCAAGTACCATCTTGGAGGGGAATTTTGGCTGCCTTTATGAGCTCCAAATGCATATATAAAAGTACCATTGGAAATATTAATATGTATAGTTGTCAATAGAGTATCTAAGCATGTAAAATGACCTCTCCAAGGCTGAGAAAAATGAGTTTTCACAAGGTTACTAAAAAATGCAGCATGTATTTTACTCATTAATACATTTCTCTTTGAGTTATGACTCCGAGGAAGGTGGCCTTCATCAAGAATTAAAATACCTGGACTACTTGGAGGAAATTTATAATCATGAGATATTTTCTTGTCCCAAGAGTATGAGAAATAATGGAACCTCCTACAGAATCATTACATCATGATGCCTCCATTTCTTCTGGGACTAATGAACCAATATTTATCCATAGGAATTCAAATCCCCGTTTTTGGTGAGCAATCATTTTCTTCTTCAACTCCAAAATTATTTTCTAGACAGACTTGATGACAACACGCCCTTAATAAGGAAATAATCACCCTCATGAGGAAGTGTCACCCTTATAATATACAACAAAAACCTCACAACAACAATGACACTCTCATAACAAACCTCAACACCCTCAAACAAGGTAGTGATAGCATCCAAACCCACACAAGTGGTAGCGGTAGCCTCAAGCAGTCCTAAACAGACCTAAACAAGCTAGATAGTAGCAGTAATAGACAATGATAATATCACAAGTGGCAATGTGGCAGTGAAAACCTCAAGCATGCATATGTATACCCAAACCTCAAGCGTGCATATGTAATACACCCTTAATAAAACAACAACAACTTGCAAGCAGAGACAACCTTCTAACAAGTGGACAACAACCTTAAAAAAATAGATAACAACCCTTCACAAGGAGACAAAAGCCCTAGAAGTTCAACTCAACTCTAAATAGACTTTGAAACCCGTAGACAGTCAGAAGTAATTAGATCTCATATATCCTCTATAAGATGCATTCATAATGAATGCATAGACTTATATTTATAACCCTTTAAGGACTTTTAGAATCAGTTTTACCTTCTAAGTATTCATTGACTTTAGGGTTACTCTACAACGGTCAATATTTCACACAATTAAGGAGGGTTACCAAGTATAAAATATAAATTATTGTTAGGATGCTTAGGAGGAGCGTAACCAAGACAAGACTAAGGATAGGATGACACATCCAAAGTGGGCACTAGCATATAGGACCAAACAAGGGAGAGGTCAACACGAGACCAAACCAAACATAAGGTTTACCACAATTCAACAAGAGGTGTGTCATGACAAAGTTTGAAGATAACCCTTTTACCCACAATACCAAAGTTGTAACAAGATGGAAAGTCAACCCTGTTATCTCTCTCTCAATGTGTGTGGTCCAAAAGTGTCCCATACTAAGTAGTAGTTTTATCATGACCATAAGGAAGGTCCAAACTAGATAAAACCATGCAAACAAAACATTACTAAAAAAGAAAATAAAAACAATAAAGTCCCACTACTAATGGAATTTTCTATAAATGTAAACCATCACAAAAATCCAAAAGCTATTGCTGAAAGAGAAGAAAATACATTATACATTAACAATTCTAAAGGATATTTCTGAAAGAGAAGAAAAATAATTATACATTAACAAAGATAGATATCAAACATATGTAAAAAAATCAAAACCATTCATAAAGTTGACCAAAATATGACACATAACCATACCTCAAATATGTTCCTCCTCACCAAGCCCTAAGAAAGTTTATAAAACACTTGCCTTCCTATATTGTATGGGATCATAAGAGAAGAGAATGATTACAGATTACAAAAACCCTTAAGGATGTCTTAAAAGACCTCAAACCAACAAGAGAAAACTTGTAGCAATAGGTTAGAGGTATAACCAAATAAAACCTCAATACAAGCAAACACAACCTCTTAAGAGCGGCAACTGGAACCCTTTCAAAGAGAAGAGATACCCTTACGACTCCTTCACATAGGAAAGCCCTAAGCAGTATCCTTAAACAATTAAATATTTTTTACTTTAATGCATAAAAAAAATATAATTCAAAACTAGTATTTTAACAACAAGGTAGTGCCCTAGTATATTATAGAAGCACTTTTAATAAGACAAGTTAAAACATAAATTTCATCTCTTTCAACTTTAACACTCCCCTGTGATCACTATTTTAACGTTGGTCCTTGAGATGAATTAATCAATTGCAAGGTACATGAAATAGAACATAAACAGTAACACCAATACTATAAAGATATAAGGAACAATAGAATTAAAACATTAACATAACAAAGATAAGGAAAAATGATTTATTTGATTGTGAGGTCCTTCCTTATACTCAGATTGTACTTTCATATCAAATATTTTCTTCTTGAATACAAGTCTCTAAAATGTAACAACTAACTATTATCAGAGGGTAAATATTTACTTGAGAGAGAGAGAGATGTAGAAAACTGAAACAAGTTCAAACTCAAGATGCCCTAACAGATTACAAAATCCTCAAGGCTATATTAACATACCTCTAACTAGAAAAGGAAAACTTGTATCAATGGGATAGAGGTATAAGCAAATAGAACCTCAATAAAAGAAAGTAGAACCTTATAATAGTAGCAATGAAACTCTCTCAAAGAGAAGAGCTACCCTTATGACACCTTCACATAGGCTAGTAGTAGCATTAAACTAGCTCAAGGAACCCTTAGTAACCCTCCGTAGGTTATGATATCTAGAAGAAGGATCAAGGTAGGTCATGGATCAAGATGGATAACCACACAAGGGTCACAAGCCACTCTAATGAATATAAACAATTTCATGACCAAAGTCTGGGCAGTCAATAAGAGTCATGACCCACTCTTATAAATAGTAGCAAGGTCATGGATCAAGTTTGGGAAGTAAACAAGATGAGTCACATCTCACTCTTATGAACAACAACAAGGTCACATATGAGGCTTGGGAAACCAACAAGGGTCAAGGACTCATGAACCACTCTTATGAACAACAACAAGGTCATAGATCAGGTATGGGAAACCAACTAGGGTTGCGAGACTCATGACTAGCTTTAACAACCCATAATGAGGTCATGATTCAAAATATGCATCCCAAATAGGTCATGCAAAACTTAAGACAACCCACAATAAGGTCACGGTTCGACAATATCAACTTGAACAAGAGGGAGGAAACCTTATATGGTTAAGAAAGAGAAGAGATGATGGCTCCAAACAAGCAGCAGCAGATAAGATAAGAAGATATAAGTCTAGTAGGCTATGGGAGATGGTGGCTATAGTTAAAAGTAGCAGTAAAAAACCTAGATGCCAAGATAATGGAGCAGCAGTGAACCCTACATGAGACAATGGATCAAATATCTTCTTCTCTTATTAGGACATCACACAAATGAAGTTTTTGACTTTAATTTACAATCTTGTCAAGACTTGTAAAAGGGTCATTTAACTCTTAGGAAGGTTACCAAAATAAAAATAAAATAATATTATGTTGACTTAGGATGGGT
Organism: Pseudotsuga menziesii; assembly: GCA_001517045.1. Lineage (NCBI taxonomy): Eukaryota > Viridiplantae > Streptophyta > Pinopsida > Pinales > Pinaceae > Pseudotsuga > Pseudotsuga menziesii. Next base: position 153,290 of record LPNX010545116.1, on the reverse strand, counting down.
TACCAATGGTCAAGTGGTCATACAAAATAAAAAATTAAAGTTAAGTCATTATAGAAAAAGGTTCAAGGAACCACAACCAAGATGGGTATTAGGACCAATAGGGAAACATAAGACCATAATTCAACAAGAGGGGTCACATCAAGGTGGGAAGAAAACCATTTCACTCACAAGACCAAGGCATACGAACAAGGTGGGGAAAAAAACCTTTTTCCCACATGAAGGGGAAATCAATCTCTCTCTCAAGTTATGTGGTCTATAAGTGTTCCAAACAATAATTGAAGGTTCATCATCACCATATAAGGAAGGTTTGCACAAGACAATGTGATCATATGGCCCTCTTGACTACTCCTAAAGGTCAAGTGCTAGTGACATCATCAAGGAGTGGGAAGTCCCTTGAGAAAAAACCTAGCAATAACCATTTAGGAGAAGAGGACATCACACATCATCATCTTGGCCAACTGACCAAGATCCACCTAGTTATCTAACCATGTATGTACTTGTAGGAACCACTTGGTCCCAAACCAAGAATCTTCCTGGTTGCAGACCAAGAAGTCTCTATCTCAACCTACATGGTCTACTTGGTCCTTGTGACCAAGAAAATATCTGTACCTAGACTAGAATACCCATCATTTGAATGGTTAGCTCCAATTAGAAGACAACATCTTCATGTAGAGAAAATATAGAGAAGTTCAGAAAGATACAAGTGAGATTTTTTGCTAAGTACTTATACTCTATGTTGTCAATATGGGTTGAATTAAGAGAGCAATATGCACCCCAGGCTTCCATAATAGATTGGATGGGCTCATAAGAGAAGATAAACCTACTAAATTTTGACAATATATAAGAAATGAACTTGTAAAATGTACAAACTTGGTAGTTGATTAGTAATTAGAACTAGAGACTTGAAATTAAGTTCAGATTTCATTTTATTATTCATAAAAGGAAAAGGAATTTAGAAGAAAATAACACCTATAGGAAGAAGCTTTATAATACATTACATTATGTAGCACAAACCGCACAAACAATCCACATTCCCACATGACTTGTATCAACAAATTCATTAAATCAGTTCTAAGATTTCTACAGTAGCATTCATTATGAGATTCCTTTGAAAATTATGGAGTGTTAAATTTCAACATTTCAGATGTAAAATGTCCTGTAGTAGAAAATTCAACATTTCAGATCTAAAATTTTTACACCAAATTATCTACACTCACGAGTCACGCATGCATGTAGCAGCAATTTATTATTTCATATCTAGTATTTCTATAGTAGTATCCATTTTTAGATTCCTTTGCATAGTAGATTCCATTTTTGAGATGCCTGTAGTGTCAAATTCTCACAATATATAACAAATGAACTCATAAAATTTACAAAAATGTAGTTGATTAGTAATTAAAACTAGAGACTTGAAATTAAGTTCATATTCCATTCTATTAATCATAAAAGGAAAAGGGCTTTAGAATAAAATAATAGCTAAGGGAATAATTTTACCAATACATTACATTGTGCAACACAAACCGCACAAACAATCCACTCACACATGCTCTGTAATAGAAAATTCATTATTTCAGATCTAAGATTTGCAATAATTTATGTTAGATCTCCACTTTGAGGAAAATCTATGCCCAAGATATGCATATAACTTAAATCTCATAAGAGTAGCAACTTCTCATAGTATTTTAACATGAGCAACATACATAACTAGAGAGTGCTACAATATAAATAGCACAACCAAAAAGAGCAATATAAATTCATAGACAATTGAGATTCAGATTTCAATACAAAATATTTTGCATTTGTACTAATAGAAAAGCTAAACTAAAATTGAAATTTCAGAACAAATTATGTTGCATTTGTACCTAAAGAGCTAGCACAGATCCATCTTCACCTCAAACTGTATTAGGGAGAAACATCAAATCCCTAGCATAATAGCAGTATCGATCTCGACAATTTAATTGAGAGACTCAGAGCTACTCCAATATAGATTGGGTATTTAATTGCCATTGCTATGCATACCAATTACCATAATCTCGTGCATATTTATAACTAAGTATCCAACACAAATTCATACGACCGAGTATAATCTAGGATTGTATGACCTTGGAATTATACTAATCAAGGATTTCATCCAGTGTTAAATTGTTGATTATGCAATCTGGGATTGTGTGACTTATTTCTTTGGTAATACACAGAAAAAAGATATAATGAAATATTTGATGGGGTTGTGATAAATTGATAGTTATAAGAGCTGACTATCCAACACAATTCAAAAGAATAAATGTAGTTCTAGCCTTAGAAAGGATAAAACCATGTAGACTTGTATGGCCCCAAGGTCTCGTATGGGCCAACCCATAGATTATTTTACAAATCTTTAAGCAATTCTGGCATCTCCTCTTTGTAGTTTCCAATCAACATATGGAGGGGACTGTACATACCACAAAATGCTATGTGTATACCACCATATGGTGTTGTTAGATGCATGAAATTTCAAGAGAACAGTAATCTAGACACAAAAGTGAACCAAGATTTCACTAGAGAATTCATACCTCCTATGACATAGAAACAAATGGGGAATTGATATATACATAGTTAGTAATAGGTATCACCTCTTTGGACTTTGGTAGGCTTAGTGTTGGCCAAGTGAATTATTTCAAAGTGGTCTGTCAGGTCGGGCCATCCTATGCTCTCTACAAGTCACCGATCTGGGAACTTGTCATAATCATGAGAAAAATGAAAAATGAGTTAAGGTCCCAAGTGCCCTATGCAAATAATCTAGGCACTAAAGCCTGAACCATTCTAATATTGGAGTACAATTTTTTAAATAAATAGAGTTTGATTGTTGAATGATTGTAAACTCAATAGTTAGGAATAACCATATACTGTGGACCCATAATATGCACACTACCCATTTCTACATTAAATTCCCAAATATATAAAAAACTAATTTGAATATTTTTTGGAAAAAAACATCGCTGATTGAAGAATGCTACAACTTACAAGGACATTCAACATAGAATTCTAGCAACCCACATTCACATACAAATTCTGCAAATTTAAAAGTTATAAACTATGGGTTTGCATAATCCATAAATTATCATAAACAGGGCGAATTTTCAATATATCCCATGCTGATACAACAATTATGTTTCAACTTTACCAAAGCACTGTAAAATAACTATTCTATCAACAAAGGGTTTTTTATTTTTCCATACATATATTTATCTAGAAGTGAATTTTGTTTCGCAAAGGAATTAAATTCCCTTAGATAGCCTACATATATCAATACTTAGGATTGTCTTACCTTATCATTCAATCACCTAATTGACTTTAACAACAATATCTTAAAGAATTATTAATCACCATACTCACATACTAGAGCAACACTATCTGTAAACTGTTTAAAAGGAAAATTCTTAACCTACAGGAAATTATGATAGAAAACATTAATTTACAAAAGATGAATACAAATAAGAAAAATAAACTCTATAATAACTATTTAAAAATGCAATACATGTTAGGGGCCCTCTTGAGATATGTTGTTTAGACAAACTCAAACCGTGTAAAATATTTAACACATGGATTATCATTAAACATGGAGCTTCATTGTGTTAAGGATCAACATCAATTGGCAATCACAATATGTCTTAGATGATAATATCAACTTTCACATTAATTCCGATATATCCCCCACCTCTAGTTTTTATACATTCAAGAAGAAAATCGAGTTGCTTCCACATACACTCTGTTTTTTTCAAACTAATTATAGAAAATGTAGCTTGGGTATCCTTTTTGGCATATAGAATAAGATTTACATGATCATATGAGTTGGATCTTGAATGTATAGGATGGTTGAGCATGATTCATCACTCATGGACATTTAGTTCTATATTTTGTGAATAGACTTGCATATTTGCAGCTAATTCATGTGAATTCCCTATAACTATATGTTGACTTTCATTCCTTTGAATTTCCTGTAACTGTCTTCTTTGTTTGATTCTTATGAATTTCCTATAACATATCACCTTGTTGATTCTCATTATGTCATTAGTTATATGAAAGTGGGAAAAAGTAGAGGTTTTTAAGATCAAAATAGAGATAAATGGGCCTAGTGTATGGGTCAAAACTGGCCCATATTTTAGATTTACCATTAAAAAACTAAACATAAAAGAAAAAACCTTAAATATTTGATAATCATATTTACTTAGAATCTTTCCATATTTCATATACCTTGTCCCATTCCACCATGGCTGAATCAATCCCTATTAGCGACAATCTCATCAAAGCATCTAATGTATCCAATAATAATCTTTCCTTCATATATCCTTAATTATGTTTTGTCTTGAGAACCCTCTCTCACATGCCACTGCACTTGCAGGAATAGTAAGTACCACTTGCCATAAATTTGACATGTTAGGAAAATTCATATGTAGCTCCATGACACAAAAAATCCTCCAAGCATCTTTCATGGATGATCCTCATAGTTAACATGAAGAGTATCAACAAATGCATGCAACTCTTTTAAACAAGATTCAAAATCAAACGTTTTTTTTTCCTCCTTTTCACATAAAGTATGTTGCAAGTGTTGATTTTTTTTTTCTATCGAACGCTTTGAATTTTGTTCTCTCCCATGAACATCCTGTAAATAATGACAAGGGATAAGCAACCTTGCAGATTTGAAAAAGAAAAATCGGGGAATCTTCCATTCAAACTCTTTACAAGAGATTGAACATAATCTTTTTCAAATTGTTTGAAACTCTCTACTAAACCTTCAAAGTAAGGTTTCCATGATTGTTTTTGAGTATCAACATAATCACCATATGCATGTGGAATCGCTACAAATCACAATTCATGCCGATGAACAAGTCCCTCTTTATCACAAATCTCTAGATAACCAAATTTAGAAGCATCTAGAAATTTAGATAAGTAGCATGTGTCATTTCTTAAAAACCACCTTCTTAAAGTGTTTATGGTAACATCTATAGCTTCCCCTAAAGAGGTAACATCAACGTACTCTTCTTGGAATTTGTTGTTCAACTTGTTTAGTTCACCCATTATATCTGTAAGCATATATAAACAAAAATGTACTAAGAATATCCTCGCCTTGTCATACCATGATTCTTTCTTTTCTTTTTTCCATAAAGTCAATATGGGAGGCATCAATACAACAAGTCTTTCAACGAATTGTCCCCTTGAGAGCCATCTAAATCCATGGATTTGAATAGCATTAAGAGTTTCAAGTTGCATAAGTTCTCATAGAGCAATTAGTTCACTGTTTCTTTTAGTAGAATTTTGTACCCAAGAATACACCTTATTTTCCAATTTCTCAACAAATAATAATTCAGGTATTCTTTTCAAAGCATCTAATGCTGCTAAAGCTTCACGATGATCAATACAATGAATACCTACAAGATTAGGAACATATTTTTTAAAAAAAGTAACAAAACCATTTTGATTTCCAACCATTGATAAAGTGCCATCTATGGAAACTCCTATTAATATTTCAGTTGAAATACCCCTTCCTTCCATTAAACCATTGACTGCATCATATGTTGTTTTCCCTCTTCCATCATAAACATTTATGAGCTTTAAAATCTGTGAAATTGGAGGCCAGAACCCTTTTGAGTCTAGAAATGTGGCATAAACCATGATATGTTTCTCCAAACTGTGATCTGTGCTTTCATCTAGCATCAATGAAAGAAAAGGGATATCCAACATTCTTGAAATTTGTAGCTATTCAAGATATTCAGATATATAAAAAATAAATTCTTTTGCATTCATGTGATTTGTATATGATGTGTAATCTTTATTCTTTGGCATGTTTGGTGTTTACAAGGACATTGCAACCAAACAAAGTGATTCATATTTTGACAGTGGTAAGTATTATTGCACCATCCAATAAACTAATTTCATAGTTGTGATGACTCTTTCCTTGTTCCTATCATCAATGCATACTATGTGTTCTATAATAGGTTTTGATTTCCTCTCATTTCCACAAATCCATGTTGCTTGTGAAAGATTATGGATGCTTGAACTAGCATGAGATAGATTTGAATCATGTTGCAAGGTAGAGAAACTAGTGCTAATTCCCCATGGCCTGATGGACTTATGCATTTCACAATATATACATTTCATAACTATTTTTCCTTCATGTTTTGCCTCTCTCAACCACTTATACTTAATCTTCCATTGCTCATGAAACTTTCTTCTTACTTCCAATTTTTTTCTTTTGAGTGCTATGTTCTCCTCCTTGAAATTCTTCATCACATTCTTCATTATCCCCAAAAATATCGAAGTCTTCATTCAAATCAAAATTACGATTCTCTAAATTAGGCAATAGAACTTGTGATGTAGACGACCATTCAAAGAACTTTTTGATAGAAGACTAGTTCCGTTTTCTTTGAGACATTTTTTATGTAATGCCTATATTTGAAAAAGGATGTAATTAGATATTGTACAAATTCCCCAAAATGCATCCCATCACTAAAATGATAGTCTCACATTATTAACAAGTGAAATTAAAATTATTCTATCACAATAATGTTTCATTATCATAAATCAAGGTTACATTAGCAAGACTAATATATATTGGGATATATATCGACGTATACACAGTCATATTTGTAGCTATGTAAGACTATTGTTTTTATAAATGTGGTTGGATGGAATTGTTTTGGTTGGAGATGGACGTACATAATCACCCAAAATTATTTGATAGGATAGACTATCCTTCCGAATTTAGGGGTTCTCTCTAGTTTCCCCTATCACTTATCTACCCTTTCCCTAGCCAATTATCCTTGAGTCTTGGTGATGAAAGGTTACTTGAAATCAACCTGTGAGATATTATAATTGGTGGGTTGTGCAAAATAAAGAAAAAACATGAGAAATTATTTATCTAGTGTCGAGGATAGAAAAATTAACATTTGTGCATCGAATATCCAAGATTATTCTTTAAAATAGCATATATAATTACAATTTACAATAATTACAAAACAAAACCTTTTTTTTCAAGAAGAAAAATAATGTTCCTTGCTATTCATTAGAATCAAAGGTAACATATACAGGGCAGAAAGATACAAAGGTATCCACACAAAACATTCCAAAAAAGAAAGTGATGTGACATAAACATATCATCATAGGTCTGACATGCCTAAGAACCCTCCTTTAAACAATAAATATCTCAGCACATATGCAAAGGACACATAAGGATTCCTAATAATTTATCCAAGGAAGCTCTTGAGGGGAAAAAGGGACCCCTTTGACTGAACTAAAATAAAGCTATATGAGATAACTCATACTATATCAATACCAAGGCTCAAGAAAGTGTAAGCTCATCCAAAGAGTTGGAGATGAGTAGAGACAAAACAAAGAGACATACTCATCAATTAAAATAACTGGATAGTAGTGCACCCAATCTTCTCTCCATAAAGAAATTCCAAACACGAGAGAGTACCCATATCGAGTGAAAGATATTCCTTGGATAGAGCATCAGCACTCGAGTTGTGCTCCCTATAGATATGTGAGATATTTATAGTGATAAAGGAGGATTTCAAAGCATCAATACGTTCACACCAGTGAACCAGGTTAATCACATTCAGTTCTTCTTCCTTTCTCGCGTAGTTAATAACCACTTGAGATTCCACCCAGATCATGAGCGAGCGTAAGCCCATTTCAATAGCAAAATACATATGGGACCAAATGGCCAATAATTCTGCGTAGGTATCAAAACCTTATCCTTTGACTAATGATATAATATTCTTTTAAATAGTTCTAGTCATACTTTTTGTATGTTATAATAGTAAATGATTTTTTTTTGTGATACTCTCACATGCCATATATGTCAATGTTCTTCTTATTTCATTAAAAATAATACTATTAATTCATTATGGAGCTTACTCCAATCCTAAATTCAATTTCCTAAATCTAAGTGCCAACTAAGTGGTCTCAACTAGGTCAATTAGAACCAACTAGGTGTAGACAAAGTAGTTCTCACTAACACACTACCAGTTCATTGTTATTATTTGTTCTAGAAAAATATACTTATACTTAAACCAGAGTAATAAACTGTAAAATATTTGAAATTAGTCACCTAAACTTCAAGAAAAATAAAAAGAATCAATTTCAATTCAATTAATTTTTGCAAAAATTCCTAAACTGAATATGATTGATCTTTGAGACAATGACCAAACTATACATCTCCATGCACCCGTTAGTCCTCTTTCTAGGAGCGAAAGTGTAAATAAATCCTTGCATCTATATACTATGTTACTTCCCTTGATTTCACGGTGCTTATTACGAATCCAAAAGGAAACCCTTAAATCATTTGTTAACTACCAGAATTGTTTTAGGAAAAGTTCCTTGATTCATTATTGTTGAGGTTTAATTTAAACCCAACCATTGTTTTCATTTCAGAAATTTAGGCAACACGTGTTCATTCAATAGTAAGGAAAAATAAAAACTTTTTATTTCAACACTAAGATAAATTGTTTTTGGCATGGGTCGATCCCCAAGGAGACACCCAGTCTCTTTTTAATTGCAGAGAAGACATAATTAACTTATATCTTCAATGTAGTAAGTTCCATATATCTTTATATCTTCATGAAAATCTACTCAGGGATCTTGTATGAAGTTTAGATAGAAAGGCTAAGAGGCTACAACCTCTAGCTTAAATTTGGCTATAATAAAAGAAAAACAGTTCACAACTTGCCCCAATACAAAGCAGCAAGCAAATCTAATAAATTTCTTAATATAATGGAAATAGAAAGTGGGCATGACCCTTAATGGCTGTAGCTTGTAGTTACCTAGATTTTATTTTGTCTTTAGCATAACCTAATAAACGAATATCAAATTCAGAATCATTTATTGTGCTATCCATCAATAGGATGCCCCTTATGAAAACCTATGAATTTATTTGGAATTTAGAATAGACTAGGGAAAAGAGAGTAAGCCATAGTTGCAGCACTATTCTTTGGGTGATAAACTGCTATGGGATTTCCTAATTAACAAATAAAACAAATAATCTACATTTAGAAACCCTTACAGACAAAATGAGAAACCCTTCAATTTGTTGAATAAAATCGATACAGAATGTACCTTGTTCTTTGCTGAAAGCCTCCAAGAAATTGGGAGTGGCCCTTTCAAGTTTCAACCTAACTGGAAATGCACCTAAGAAAAGTCTCAGGCACAGTGGCCGTGACCTCCAGGCTCCTCAGAAAACTAGTGAAAAACTAAAACCCAACCTCAAGGCTCCATGGTTTTGAACCCTACTCAAACTGTAAAACACTTTTGTGACGCCAGTTGCCAAATCGAAATTGTTTATAGAGGTCGGGTTGGCTGGAGTCCAGGTTGTGACCTCTCCACTGTCCAAATATATTTCCCAATGCCATGCGACCATGGTGCCAGCATGAGCCTGTACAGTCCTGCATCCTCATTCCAGAAGGATGAAAATTAATTGAATCCTGAACAGTGAACACCAAAGGGCCAAGGATGATTCCAAATTCCAAATTCCTTCCCAATGTTTCCTGCCACCTACGTCCTTTCCATTGCTGATCCCCGAATTCTTGCTGGTTGTCGCAAATTGCAATAGGCGATGAGCGTGAACTATGAAGCCGCGTGACCGTGTGAGGAGTCATACTTGATACAAATTATAATGGATATCGTCTTGTGCAGTGTTTCCCATGGTTAATAAATTTATAACCTAATATAAAAATAAAAACCTAAAATATATAATATAATATTAAAAAATAAAAAATAAATAAATACGGACACGTTTTTTCTTTGTCTGTCATATTGACACTTTTAAAAATTAAATAAACTTCTTATTTGATGTGCTAGTTTCACGTCCACCTGTATTTGACATGGAAAAACGCCAAAAAACGTCCGTATGCGTGTCAATTTTAACCCCTTCTACCTAACCACAAATATTGAAATTACAACCTCTAGGAGTCAATCTTGATGGTGGAACCAAGAAAATCACCCCACCACTGACACTTTGTACATTGTCCCAATAGAGGTAGAAAATCCCATGGATACAGCTTCTTGTAACGAAACACCTTCCCTGGCACTTTTTCCACTCAATTAGACAACGAAAAGTAGATCTATTTCTCAATGAGTGCATTTGGTAGCCATTTTCTCAGCTGTAAAACATTAGTTATTAAACCATAAACCTACATCAACTGATACCAGAAACAACATTTATTCCACAACAAAATAATACAAGAAAAGTGATAAGAGACACACAAATACAAACTCTCATAATTGAAAACCCTAATTACATAAGTACATCTCTTGGCAAGGGAAAGGGAGCTGTGGAGACCCAACTCTTTTCCTTTCTTTTACCCAAAAAAGATATAGTAAGAAATATTTGTAAAATTACGTTGATGAATAAGTGATAATGACCTTTTGAAGACTCTTATTTATACTATGTTCACGAAAGAGTAATAATTACATTTACTTACATTTTGAAAAGATAATTCATTTAATTCATGTAATGAACCATAAAATAGCTAACAATTTATAACAAATGACCTACTAACATAATAATAATCAATATAATAAGCAATTAATCTCCAGCACTGTCGTTCATAAATCCTTACCTCCTTTTCCAATACAATTCTTAACATGGATAATTTACTTTCATTTCCTTAACATGGATAATTTCCTTTGAGTGGTTTTCCTCTCCCTAGAGCCATTCCTAGATACCTCCTTTTGGAATACATTTCTTAACATAGATAATTTTCTTAACATGGATAATTTCCTTTAATTGGTTTTCCTCTCCCTAGAGCCATTGCTAAACTAGGAGGACGTGACACTTTTAATTTTAACAAGAGATAATACAAAATAAGGAGCTTCAAACTCATTACAAGGAACACCCCTTTTATGACGGCGTAACTATACCCTTCATTATTTTTGGCTCAACAATAATCTGTGTGTAACTCACTAGTTAGTTAGAGGCATATTTTTATAACCTTTTTGTTACTTGTATTTGTATTGTTTTGCATTTTGCATAGCTTTAAATTTACATGTTCTCTTTTTTTTTCTTTCAATTTGATCTATAAGGGCATAACTATACTTTTCTTTATTTTTGTCCCAACATTAATATGTGTACGCAACTAGTTAAATAATTATTGTTACCTGTATTTGCATAATTATTGGGTATGGTATCCAAGGAAAACTCTTCTAATGTTCTTTCCTACTGCAATTCCAAATTCTTGTCTACTTCATGAGGTTGATAAGTAAAAAAATAATCGTAGACATAGTTTTTCCAATAGCAACATCAAAGAGAAAGCAATGGAGAAGTTGAAGAGTATCACAAGTCCTAGCATGGAGCCCACTGAACAATATGATCTTGTATTTCAAGTGAAATCAGCATCACTTGTTAAAATAAAATCATAGTTGAGCGTTTCCAAATATTTGCATAACCTGCGTCTTGGCCAAACTACCTCAACATTTGGTGAACCTGTGCCAACATCCCTTTACCACCTGCCAGCTTGTTTGCTTGTTTGGATGGTCATACTAATTTAAAATCAAACCATCTCGCAAGAGCCACGCTTGGCCTGATTTCAATGGCTCGATTGGTCTGCACACGCTTATGGCAGGGACTTTTCCACCCTGTGGCACTTGTTTATTTTGGTTCTGAACCTTTTAATATTTATTTAATCTTAAATTGAAAAGTAAATATAACAAAACACTATCAAGGATTAAAGTAAAAAAAATTGGAAAAAAAATTAGAAGGTCATGTAAAAACATAAAATTGTATTTTATGATGTCTTAGATTAACCACCTCTACATAAAAGTGATTGAAATTACCAACTCACATTTAGATATAGAAAATTTCTAGTATTTTTAATTATAAAATTGTATTTTGTTTACTCTTAGATTAGCCACTTCTACATAAAAATTGTTAAAAATACAAAGTCACACATACATCGAAAATTTCTAGTATCTTCAAAGGTAGAATTAGTAAAAATATAGAAATTATTATTGGAAGTGAATCCAACAAAAATACATGGTTGGAAAGGAATCAAGAAATCAACAAAAAAAGGTCAGAAATTATGTCCAACTTTCCTCCTTAGATTATGGGTAGTTTCAATGCATAGGAATAAATAGATATTGTCAATTTATTTAATTTTTATTTCAATAGTAATGGATTTTATTTTAGTGGTATAGGATCATTCAAGTTTGAAAAAAGAAATCGACCAAATATATATATAAAAACATAAAAAATAGAGGTAAACTCAAATTGAAAAGTAAATAGATGTCTAAATATTTAAACCCAAAGATTTAAATAGATGTCTAAAAAAAAATGTAAACAATGAGAGTTGTAACCAAAACGTTTTCTCATGAAGAGAGCAATGCAACTCTGGTTGGGGTATCAAAAGAAGGTGGATATGGAGCCTCCCAAATTCTAAAATAAATAGTGCTCTCTACCTTCAAACTCATAATAAAAGGGGCACCAAAAAAATGATATATTCTTTCGTCGTTGGATCCGGTAACTGGAAGAGCTGGCAGATCTTTTCTGGTTGTTGAAGATGGTGATCACTCTTGACTCAGGGTTTGTGAGATGCTATTCAAAATTGCCCCAAGGAAATCCTGAGGGCATGGATACAATGATAGCATGTATAAGGAAAAGGGGGACTATAAGGACATCCCTTAGGTCTAGAAAGTGATCCAAGTAAAAATCCTTATTTGTGCCAAGATCCTTTGAAAGGTGCTAACCAAGTGTGGTTTGGGTGTACTTCTATAGAGAGAAAGGAGGAGTTATGGGAAATTAGTGTGAAGTAGTAGATAAAAAAAAGTGTGTGGATACTTGCCATGTTGTATTCTTAGCCAATATGTCCACTGTTGAATTAAAAATCTGTGCCTCATGTCTAAAGGAGATTCACATCGAATTTACTTTTTAGTCCTTAATCTTGGACTAGACTGGTTATCCCTTTTAAATTAATTGATATAGCTCTTGAATATCTATCCATGATGGTTGTAGACACCTTTATAGAAATTAATTGCAAACCTTTGAATAGGTCACAGTGCACACACCTTTGCATAATTGTTGGAATTGTCCCCAAATCTCCATACAATGGTGAAGCATGTGGCTCCTTCCAAATTGAAATTAAACCTCTTTCCCTGTTTCTTCTTGGATTTCCTCTTGATGACCCTATACAAACTTAGATGAGATTACACTCACAGACAGACGTCTATGAACTTCAAGTACTTGGTTTCCTTTTTAATATATTTTTAGACTGGAACTTAAAGTAGTTGGTGTCCTTTTTAAGCTATTTTCATATTGGATGTCCCAGTCACATATTATACTTCATATTATTTTTCCAAATCCATAGTCTAAATGTGCTATGAATTGGCCATTTCCAATGTTTCAAAATAATGGAAGGGAAAGTGACATTTTTGGCTATAAATCCTTCAAGAATAATCTTGGATTATTATCTTCAAGATATCAGGTGTTAACATTGCATAATCCAATTCCGTTAGGGGTATTCATGGGTGTCGATTCCATTCTACATTAGCAACAATTTCATCCATCCAAAATTGCAATTTTGGAAAAGTTTGTCTGGCCACATTTTGGTGATTACAAACTAGAAAAGGTTGAAAACGTATAGTGTTTAGCTTTATTCTTTTGCCAACCACTGCAAAGCAGAAGTATTAATGATTTTTTTGTAGATTTAATTTATTCATTTTTTCCCAAGTTTATTTCTATACTAGGCTGATCGGGAAACCCTTATATCAGTGCATAGTTTGAACCATAAATTTTTTATTTCTTAATTGTTGTTATGGGAAAGTATCATAGTAGACTCTTTCCAACTCAATTAGAGTGACAACATTTAATTAATGTATATTTTTTAAACTAGGGCTTCCACAACAGGGAACAATTTCTGATTGGAATGGGTAGTGGACAAAAAATATGTTGAGGTTTGGCCAGGGCCTATACTCTGTTGTCTGCATTTTAATTGACATTAGGCTTAATTCCTTTTATATATGGGTGAAACAAATCTTGAACCATATTCAACCCTATCCAACCAAGCTAATCAAGCCATGCCCTTATGAGACAATATGATCCAACATAACTTATATCTCAATTTTATTGTCAATTTAGGGTTGGGGTTCCAAAGATAAGAAACAAGACATGTTAAGATGGATGAGATTATATTATTTGACTGAGACAAGCAAAGGAAAAATGAGAAGGTGTGCTGAATTGAGAGAAGCAATAAACTTAGTCCAATAAAATTGCATATTAAAGGAGACACATTTTAGATTTTGCCAATGCAAGTGACAATCATTCCTAATGTTATATGCAACAACATAGTGTAGTTCCATGATTTAGCATCTGAATGAAACATCACAGTAGAAGTAGCAACAACTAAAACAACAATGGTTTCTACAAATTGTGCCTCAACCCGTGTCATCCTTTTTAACATATGGATACTATTCCTCAACCCCTGTCACCCTTTTTAGGATATGGATATTGCGTATATTCTCCATCATTAGATGGACCCATGACAATAAGGACATCAATGCCAATTGGCTCAGTGCCTTCCTTTTGAATTCATCATTCAAAATTCTTAAGCAATGACACCAATATGGCATTCTTCATTTCATATTGAACCACCTCTATACAGGAAATTACAACAAACCTAAACCCAAGATTATATTTTTTTGTAATCTAGATGACATATTATATTATATTAAAATGCATAGAATATACAAAATTATGGTACTACTGGCTTTCCACTAGGTAAAATAGTAGCATTCCAAAAATATAAGATTGTGTTTGATGTCTGTGGATTGTAAGTATACTAAAGTAAAATAGTAAGATGACTAGATTTACTATAGCTAAACATACGATAGCAAGAAATTGTAAAGAAACAGAATGGGTACAGGGAAACCAAATAATGCTCTTTATCCTCAAAATCCAAGTTGATTGGGTTGTCAGGACAGGATCCATTTCCATCCTAAGTGAGGATGAGTTCAACACCCCATATTTATCTAGCTAGAGTATCGTGTTTGTGTTCCATCAACTGAAGCTGAGTTTGGATTAATGTCATTTTCCTTTGAATGTTCATGATTTCAAACTTTTGAGTGTAGGCCTTACCTTAGCACCATGCATAGCTTCCTGCAACAAATGAGGTTGTTTTCCCTTGTTGTGTCTAGACACATGCACAAAAATGCCTCGGTTGGAGATTATTTGAGGCATGCATTATCCTTGATATCTATGCCTTAACTAATAGGTTTCTTGCTCTTCAATACGAGGACCAATTATTACCCCAAAAACTTCTATCCCCTATTTTCGTTCCATTACAATTTCTTGTTTATGGAAACATAGCTAATAACCTATGGGGGAACATTGATGGAAGGAGGTCAGATTCAGGGCCCTGGACTTGCCTATCTTTCTGCTCTACTTGGTTCTTGTGTGCATCCAAATTGTTGCTACTAGGTAGGGCGATATTTCTTTGTTGTTAAGAGTGTTGATCCCATGGTCTAGGAATTTAAAAAAACAATAGTAGTCCTTACAGATGTTATCCAAATTTAATCCTTTTGAGAAATCATGAAAATTCTGCATGAGTGAAATGAAAACTACGAGTTATCAAATTCATGTGTTTTTGTCCCAATCCAATTCCTAGGATACTCTTTTGAATCCATATTGATGCACACTTTTCAACATATATTTTCCATGGAAAAATTTCTTAAAAATAAATTTGTTTTTTCAAATAAAATGGTCAGAAACCACACCTAAAGGATAGCTTAAAAGGATGCATTTCAAATCATGTTTGAAATGAACCAGCCATGGAGAGCACCATGTACACTATGTATTTGCATATTGATCTTAAATTTTTTTATCAGTTCAAGCATTATGCAAATAGATAATACAATGGGGAAATCAAAATCAAGAGCTCTTTGTATTTGCATTTGGATACTAAGTCATATTGTTACCAATTGTAGATAACCTAGTTGTCAGACAATTATTTAAACTGTAAATAATAAATGGAATTAATACAATTGTCATAAGGGTTTCCTCTGAATGGAAGAATTAGCACAATGCAGTGTGAAGTAACTTTAAAATTTATTTTAAATAATTTCATGTGCAACTTGGTTAGTTTGGATAAGTAACTTCATTCGGTTGCATGCAAATTTATGGTGTTGGAATAAAATTTAAAAAAATTATATCTAATGGTAAAACCATAACATACCATGATACAGTGTGATGCAAGTTTGAATTTCATCTTAAACTGCCTCCTAAAAGTGGCCTTTCGATAGGGTATATGTATTGGAATTCATGATCTTTGTTAGTTGTATTCAATTGAAAAAAAATAGACATGAAATTAATAAGTGTCGTTCTAACTTCTAATTTTTTATTTAACCGACGATGATGAGAAATATTTGGTTGTGAGGATATTTGAACTAGAATCTGAGTTTTGCATATGTTATATGGATAAATACGCATTGATTTGGACAACTCCAAATGAACAGGTTTGTTTCTTTTAACTTAATTTCTATATTCTATAATTATCTGGTATAATACGCCTTCTCTCCTCTTTGGAGTGTTCCTTTTTCAGTACATAGAATTGAAACAAATTGATCTCATTTATCTCGAGTCCAAGTTTAATAATGTCTTAGATATGTAATAAATACCACATTAAGATTAAGTGACCATTATAGATTTATAATTGTGAAAGGAATATATCCTATAGGAAATAGTAATTTGATGCCTTATTTCTATGCTATTCCGTTGGATAATTGGTGATGAGAATGCTTTTATCTTTTATTTTTATTGCATGGAAATTAATATTTATTAGGTCAATTTTCTCGGTTATGTAATCATTATCTGCATAATCTTGGCATTTATATTGATTGTAATATCATGACTGACAAAAAGTTTGATCGGATTATATTTTTTGGTGCGTTTCCTTTTCTTAGGTCAAATGATGAAATTCATATAGGCTCTAGTTTCAGCTTTCTTCCATGGATGTCTTAATCATGTTTGCTTACACTTTTCTTTATGAATGTCTTTATCTTTACTTGGACAAAGTAAAGTAGTTTTATATTTCTCTTTGTGAAGATCAACTTGAAGGAGAAAAATTAACATCTCAGAGGACTGTAGTAGTTCTGTCAAAAGTTCCAATCTCTTCCAATTGACCTAGAAACCATCATTGCTCCATTCTGAGAGATGGAGCCTTTCAGGTCTACTGATTATAGGCATTATAGCAGAAAATTTACCCTAATTAGTAGATGTCCATCATCTCTCATGGTTCCACTTCAAAATAAAGATTTATTGCTACATTTACATTGATATTTGTCCCTAAGATTGGTGATAAAACACTCTTTATCCCTACATTAGTGGAAACTTAATATTCAATACTCAAGAGGATTGGTGCTTTCTTATCCCTAGGAACATTTTCATTGGTGGAAACAATATCTGAATACTTTTAACTTGTTGTTTGTATATAAGAATCTATGCATGTACAACATTAATGTTAACATGGAAGGGGATGCCAACAGTATAACCCTGCAATATGATTAAGATAGAAACTTCAGATTATAAAGATGAGAAAAAAGGGCCCTACTTTCCTCTAATGGACAAACATTAATAACGGTAGTTGTGTTAAGAAGGTGAATATGGGAGAAAGTGCTGGTCTGGTTTTGCTTCAGTCATGGTTACAATAGCTCTTGCTAGAGCCCGTCAACAACTTATATCAAGAATAGGGCCAATAGGGACTTGTGATCAAGGAGCTACCTAAGGACAATAAATCGATAGAATCTAAATCTAAACCTACTGACACATAACTCATCATTGAACACCAGATGATGAGCCCATTAGAGGTTATCTAGAGCATGAATCAAGAAGTATTAGATAATAGTTCCACCCCAGTATTAGATATAAGTATTAGTCTAAAGATCCTTTTAGTAATCAGACCTATGTTGGCAGCATCGCTCTTAGTTTTTAAGTTGGTATTTTAAACCTAAAACGTAAATGTAAAAAACTCACCATATGTTTCTTCTCAATAACCAACCTATCCTAATACTCTTCTTCATTAGTGTTGTTAATAGGAATTCACACAATATAACTTTCATCATCCATGTGAATTCCACCATGGGAGCTTCAAACCTTTGAAGGTGTCCAATTTACTTCAGTAGGAAGCTTAAATACAATCTTCTGGTTTACATTTCTACCCTTGAGAAAATTTTCTTTCAAAGAGGCATGAAATAAGTACATTCTTGAGGGTATTTCTTTCTTTTCATAAACCACACAAAGAAGGCCACAAATCTCATCATTTTTCAAAGAATCAAATGTCAATAGAATTCCATGAAGAAGATAAATTACCTCTGTGAAAAATTTGATATGAACACCATTTGTCATTAGCATAATTTTTGTTGCCATGGATTCTATAGCACATAGTTAGTCTACTTGATGAAATATCTTTTCAACGTAGAATTGTGTGGTATACAATTCCATCATGGGACAACACTGAAGGTCTTGTATTTCTATGTAATAGAGAACTTATTTAAATAATCTAAATCAGATAAAGAAGTTACACATGAATTCCTCGTATTTAAGTCTTCTTAAATTATAAATACAAGAGGTCAACAAACATTATAGTGATCATGTCATTTCACCACAACGTTTAAATATCTCAGAACTACATAGTATACACATATACCTAAGTCAACAATAGAGAGGATAATGAACATCTATGTGGTTATGGAATACCTTATCTCCAATGCACACAAAGGAAAATTGATGGGATTTTACTGTTCATTGCCTTTCGAGGGGAGATGATTAGGAGAGTGGTTCATGTCATTGGGACTACCATGAGAAATCATGAGCAAACTATGATTTGAAATACTGGACTTCAATCATTCAACCCCCTTAGGAGAGGTGATTAGAAAAAATTCTCGAGTCATTAAGATTAATATCATCAAAATCATAAGCGAGTGAATTATGATGATTGCAAATTTGTAAGAAGCTAATGCAAACCTCCCAAGCCCCTATGAGAATGTGAAGGTTATATTTGAGCCTTATACTTCGTCAACTTAAAATAATAAAAATAAATAAGATTTTTTATTGTTTTCCTATTGGTATTTCCAAGTACATATTAAAGTGGTACCCAATAAATAAGGAATTATGTTCAAATATTGAGCTACGTCAACTCAAAATCCAAAAAACCAGAGGTTGCAATCTCCATCTATTGGGTATGTCAAGAAAATATTAAAAGTAGTAAATCTTTTGGAATTTCATAAATGCTACCATTATGTTAGGGAACTTGGTGGAGCATTATGGGCACATACTAGCGTTAAACAACCCTCAATATGGCCAGCAATAGTACTGACTTCTAACTAGCACAAAACAATATCAAAAAGTGGTAATAGCTGTCATATACACTCAAGGAAGAGTGAAATTAGCACTCCTGAGTATTTTGTATGAGAAAACATGCCTATAAGAGGGATATCAAGTTCTAACCATTCTAGTAGTGTAAGGTTGATAAACAGAGAGATCTGGGCACTTAGCAACATCAAATAAATAGTTTTGAGCATAAACAATAGTAAAACATTGAGCACCAATTTTTTTCTCAATGTTGGGTGCATAAAAAGGAGTTATGGGTATTAAATTGAACAACACTACAACCATTGAATAAAAACATGATCAAGCATGAATAGTGCTGGGTAGTTTTTGTAGTGTACGAAGTATAAAGAGATTTTAAACAATACTAAAACAAAGTTTGGTTAGAAATCATGGTAGTTTCCTGTGGTGGCATGCCCTAAACAACAATCCGCATGGATATCTAGGCACATTTCAACCTCTCCCAAATGGAAACAAAATTCATCATCTACAAATGTTGGAAAACACCTTAGCAGTCTAGGGAATATTTTAGACCATTTAAAGGGATATTATTCCAAGTATTAAACAAAAACTTCATCCTCGATCATGCAATACGCAAGTGAGGCCAAAGGAATTGGATTTAAAATCCTTAGGTAAGTGAATAACAAGTTTATTAGTCATTTTGTGACAACGTTAATTGGAATTTCGTATTCATTCTTCATGCCTACAAGGATCAAGGGAATCCATGTTATCGTACTTCTTGGAAAATGATCTAGGTGAGGTTCATTGCATGTTAATGTACCAAACCATTATTTTGCTAAAAGCATGAGTTACACTAGGGTTATGACCCTTAGTCTAGTGATAACTGCCATTTGATGTGTCATTCTGCAATTTATATTGTTTTTATTCTTGCTTTCCACAATGAAAAAAACGATAAGGCTCAACCTAATTCCAATGATAAGGCTCAACTTAATTGCAATCAATGAAGAGTCAACTTTTCAATAAATAAAAATACTATAAAAAAAAGGATAAGGCTCAACTTAATAAATATGCTCAATAAATAAAAATACTTCGTCAACTTTTCAATGAAGGAATACATAGCTTCAACCAAGGAAACTGCTACATTCAATTAGAGTTAGAGATGCAACTTTCAGCTAGGATGGGATATTTTGGAAAAGATATTTATTTTCTTGAAGTTGGTGCCAAACTAGAAAAATTGGGCTCTCATCTACTACACATAGAGGGGAAAAAACATGCCCTTAATTTGGATGAAAATGTATGCTCTTTTTTGGATAATGAAATATCAAATATAATATGCACCGCATATCCCCTTAGCATTTTCAAGGGTAATTGTCCCACACGTCCACATTAAACTAGGATGAACATCTCAAAAATAAATATCACAAATCAACATCATTTAAAAAATAAAAATAACAGGTATGTCACTATAGCGACACCCGTTTGTACAAGTCTTCGACGTGCTTTCTATACTAGCGACGGAATTTTTGTTGCTAGTATAGAAAGTGCGTTGGAGACTTGTACATATGGGCATCGCTATAGCAATGACCCATCATTGAAATAGAGATGACCCATCATTGAAATAATGACAACACTTTTTCGAACTAGCGATAATGTTTCGTCGGAACAGACTGTTTAGTTTGCCAGACTAGCAATAACACTTCATCAAAATAGCCCATTCAGTTCATCGAAATAGAGACCACCGTTCATCGAAAAAGTGAGGGAAGTTTGTGAAAATAACGATAACAGTTTTTTGGAATAACAAGGGTCATTTTTCAGAATAGCAACAACAATTCATTGAAATAGTGATAATAGATGTGTTGCTATAGTGAAAGGAATGTGTCTCTATAGCAACATAGTTTGATTTTTTAAACAACACACGTTTTATGTCTTTTGTTTCACTATAGCGACAAACTACAGAAAGTGTTGATACAACGATGAAAGTTTTGCCATGAAAAAAAGGGTCATGTTTGTCACTATAGCAACACACAAGTGCTACAATAGCAATGATTTTCCATGGGAAACATGTCTAGATGTACTAATGGGATGATGGCTATTATGCGACCTTTGTGTTTGTTATTGATAATTTTTCCACTGCTCACCCTTATTTCTTTGCTTGATCTAGACGAAATGTCATATTTATAATTACATCATATAGACCTGTAAATGGAGGATCTTAACTATATATCGTGGAGACATCTGCTGGAAATGACCAAGTTCCCACTTATTACATGGAATAAGAAGACCACTCTATCACATATCAGAATATGTAGTAACTATTATTCGGTTCGATGGTCATTCACTTCATTGCTTTACTGTGTATGGGAAATAGAGGCTTTCTCTAGGGAAGTAGTGTAGATGCTCTCCTTATTTCCAATATGGATTGTTCCTTCCTTTCTTCTCGTGGCACTTCCATGAATCCAGTAGGCTGAAGAAAGGTAATCCAAATGAATTCTCTTAGTATCCACCAAGCGAGCTGCCCTACCTTAACACCCTAAGCTTTCCTTCATTGGATCTACTTTTATGGCATATGGATATAAAGTTGGTATTAAATCAGCATAAAGAGAGAAAGGGTAAGGATTGGTTAAAACTTTCCAACACATCTAATCAATTCTGGATTCATATTTGACCCTCTGCAACTAGATGTTGCTCATGACTCGAAACCTGAATGCTCTCCATCCCCTCTGCAACTACCATCGAGCTCTGTAAAAACCCAATGCTCCCTGTGCTCATGGTTTTTGCACCGCTTTGCCAATCCTTTGGTTAATAAAACCCCCTCAATGTTGCAATTTTTTTAAGATATAGAATAAACCACTCAACCCTGAATATGACCGCAATATATGTTTCATTTTTGGATAATTATTAATCCCCCAATATGAATAGACATGATAAGGTATTGGTCTGTCAGCGAATCCCTTATGAAGGATCCAAAATATTCCAAGTGTATTAATGAACCCATGCCACCTTATTTTCTTAGCATTTATCATATATGAGACCCATTTAAATGTGAATATGGTAACCTAAAGTCCTTTTGGGTCCCATATCCCCTTATTACAAAATTTATGTCTCGAGCTCAACCTAGGGAACTAGTAGGTTGGTGAAACATTATTTGCAAGCAATCTTATGTGGAAATTATTTAATTGGGGACATATCAATCAAAATTGTGTTGATAATTGTATTGTAAGTAAATCCCACCAGAATGAGCAAGTTAATAAGTGGACAAACACAACCATTTTATATAAATTATTTGCAAATTCTGGTTGGAACTTTGTTGAAAGTTATAGTTGCTCCTTATGGATGAAATGCTAGGGTTAACCTTGACTCGGGATTAAGTTAAAGGTGGTTTAGGTCTTGCACATGGTTTGGGCACATGGTTTGTTGTAGCCCATGGTATTGTTCCATGGTATTGCATGTGATTAAGCCTTTATAAGGCTTGAGGAGGCTCCATTGTAAAAGTGGCCTGGAGTTGAGCAGTGACTAGCTCCCTTGGCTCGGATGGCCGGTTTTGGCCATATAATGAAGATCTTCATTGGTGCTGGTTTTCCCCGCATGGGGTTTCCAGGGTATATTGTGTGTCTATATGTGGTTGCTTATTTTAATGTTTATTTCTCACTCATTATTATGTTAATGTTTCTCATTTTAACCATGACAACTGGTATCAGAGCCATGGTTTGGCTTGGTTATGCTCGTTGGTGTTTGTATGTTGAATCAAATTGTGGGGTGCATGTTCGGTGGTACCCAACACCCTAGAAGTAATTTTTTGGTCCATGTGTAACTTAGCCATAGGCAAGTTTGGATTTCTCTGGATGCTAAAAGCACAAGGTATCCCTCTTATGTGCAAAGAAGGGATGTTGCATCAAGTGTGGAATGAACCACTAGGTAGGTACGAGGGTGGCAGGTGTACTCGTAGCCTAGCTTGATGTGGATCAGAGAGGTTGAGTCTTCGATTGCAGGAGAAATGTGAGATGGTTTAATCTCAGTTTTGGGACCAAGATTGATGAGCCATGTATGTGAAGAGAATTCCTAGAGAACTGGCGGTTATAGTGGCCGATGACCCATGTAGTACGGTAGATGGATTTTTCTTTATATGGACATCAATGACAGAGTTTGGATGTAGGTACAAAGGGAGCATGGAAAAATACGAGCAAGGATGTGAGCATGGAAAGTGAGAGGATGAAGCAACTGATGGTGATGATGTAGTCACCATGAAGGCACATGAAAAAAAAAATGTAATGGAGCGGTTTGCATGTAAATGGGCTATATGGCTGTAAGAACTGGTAAGGCATGCATACCCCTGGTAACTCACCGGTAAAGTCGGGAGATAGACCTAGGTGATAGGGGGGTGTATGTGAGATTCCTCGATAAAACTTTGAGGGGGGTTGGTGATTAGTCCAAGTCAAGTTTAAAGGGGGGATTGTTAGGGTTAACCTTGACTCAGGATTAAGTCAAAGGTGGTTTAGGTCTTGCACATGGTTTGGGCACATGGTTTGTTGTAGCCCATGGTATTGTTCCATGGTATTGCATGTGATTAAGACTTTATAAGGCTTGAGGAGGCTCCATTGTAAATAGGCCTGGAGGTGAGTGGTGGCTAGCTCGTTTGGCCTAGATGGCCGGTTTTGGCCATGTAATGAAGATCTTCATTGGTGCTGGTTTTCCCCGCATGGGGTTTCCAGGGTATATTGTGTGTCTATCTTGAATGTTGCTTGCAATGTTTATTTTCTCACATATTGTTATTTAATGATGCTTGTTTTAACCTAAAAGCTGGTATCAGAGCCATGGTTTGGCTTGGTTATGCTCATTGGTGTTTCTATGTTGAATCAAATTGTGGGGTGCATGTTTGGTGGTACTCGAAACCCTAGCAGTAATTTTTTGGTCCATGTGAAAATTAGCCGTAGGCAAGTTTGGATTTCTCTGGATGCTAAAAACACAAGGTATCCCTCTTATGCGCAAAGAAGGGATGTTGCATCAAGCATGGAATGAACCACTAGGTAGGTACGAGGGTGGCAGGTGTACTCTTAGCCTAGCTTGATGTGGATCGGAGAGGTTGAGTCTTCGATTGCGGGAGAAATGTGAGATGGTTTAATCTCGGTTTTGGGACCAAGATTGATGAGCCATGTATGTCAAGAGAATTCCTAGAGAACTGGTGGTTACACTGGCTGATGACCCATGTAATCCGGTAGATGGATTTTTCTTTATATGGACATCAATGACAGAGTTTAGATGTAGGTACAAAGGGAGCATGGAAAAATACGAGCAAGGAAGTGAGTATGGAAAGCGAGAGGATGAAGCAACGGATGGTGATGGTGTAGTCACCATGAAAGCACATGAAAAAAAAATGTAATGGAGCGGTTTGCATGTAAATGGGCATATGGCTGTAAGACCTGGTAAGGCATGCATACCCCTAGTAACTCACCAGTAAAGTTGGGAGACAGACCTAGGTGATAGGGGGGTGTATGTGAGATTCCTCGATAAAACTTTGAGGGGAGTTGGTGATTAATCCATGTCAAGTTTAAAGGGGGGATTGTTAGGGTTAACCTTGACTTGGGATTGAGTCAAAGGTGGTTAGGTCTAGCCCATGGTTTGGGCACATGGTTTGTTGTATCCCATGGTATTGTCCCATGGTATTGCATGTGATTAAGCCTTTATAAGGCTTGAGAAGGCTCCATTGTAAAATGTCCTGGAGGTGAGCGGTGACTAGCTCGCTTGGCCCAGATGGCCGGTTTTGGCCATGTAATGAAGATCTTCATTGGTGCTGGTTTTTCCTGCATGGGGTTTCCATGGTATATTGTGTGTCTATCTTGAATGTTGCTTGCAATGCTTATTTTATCGCATATTGTTATTTAATGATGCTCGTTATAACCTAACAACTGGTATGAGAGCCATGGTTTGGCTTGGTTATGCTCGTTGGTGTTTCTATGTTGAATCGAATTGTGGGGTGCATGTTCGGTGGTACCCGACACCCTAGCAGTAATTTTTTGGTCCATGTGAAACTTAGCCGTAGGCAAGTTTGGATTTCTCTGGATGCTAAAAGCACAAGGTATCCCTCTTATGCGCAATGAAGGGATGTTGCATCAAGTGCGGAATGAACCACTACGTAGGTACAAGGGTGGCAGGTGTACTCGTAGCCTAGCTTGATGTGGATCAGAGAGGTTGAGTCTTCGATTGCAGGAGAAATGTGAGATGGTTTAATCTCAGTTTTGGGACCAAGATTGATGAGCCATGTATGTGAAGAGAATTCCTAGAGAACTCGCGGTTATAGTGGCTGATAACCCATGTAGTACGGTAGATGGATTTTTCTTTATATGGACATCAATGACAGAGTTTGGATGTAGGTACAAAGGGAGCATGGAAAAATATGAGCAAGCATGTGAGCATGGAAAGTGAGAGGATGAAGCAACTGATGGTGATGATGTAGTCACCATGAAGGCACATGAAAAAAAAAATGTAATGGAGCGGTTTGCATGTAAATGGGCTATATGGCTGTAAGACCTGGTAAGGCATGCATACCCCTGGTAACTCACCGGTAAAGTCGGGAGATAGACCTAGGTGATAGGGGGGTGTATGTGAGATTCCTCGATAAAACTTTGAGGGGGGTTGGTGATTAGTCCAAGTCAAGTTTAAAGGGGGGATTGTTAGGGTTAACCTTGACTCAGGATTAAGTCAAAGGTGGTTTAGGTCTTGCACATGGTTTGGGCACATGGTTTGTTGTAGCCCATGGTATCGTTCCATGGTATTGCATGTGATTAAGCCTTTATAAGGCTTGAGGAGGCTCCATTGTAAATAGGCCTCGAGGTGAGTGGTGGCTAACTCGTTTGGCCTAGATGGCCGGTTTTGGCCATGTAATGAAGATCTTCATTGATGCTGGTTTTCCCCGCATGGGGTTTCCAGGGTATATTGTGTGTCTATCTTGAATGTTGCTTGCAATGTTTATTTTCTCACATATTGTTATTTAATGATGCTTGTTTTAACCTAAAAACTGGTATCAGAGCCATGGTTCGGCTTGGTTATGCTCATTGGTGTTTCTATGTTGAATCAAATTGTGGGGTGCATGTTTGGTGGTACTCGACACCCTAGCAGTAATTTTTTGGTCCATGTGAAAATTAGCCATAGGTAAGTTTGGATTTCTCTGGATGCTAAAAACACAAGGTATCCCTCTTATGCGCAAAGAAGGGATGTTGCATCAAGCATGGAATGAACCACTAGGTAGGTACGAGGGTGGCAGGTGTACTCTTAGCCTAGCTTGATGTGGATCGGAGAGGTTGAGTCTTCGATTGCGGGAGAAATGTGAGATGGTTTAATCTCGGTTTTGGGACCAAGATTGATGAGCCATGTATGTCAAGAGAATTCCTAGAGAACTGGTGGTTACACTGGCTGATGACCCATGTAATCCGGTAGATGGATTTTTCTTTATATGGACATCAATGACAGAGTTTAGATGTAGGTACAAAGGGAGCATGGAAAAATACGAGCAAGGAAGTGAGTATGGAAAGCGAGAGGATGAAGCAACGGATGGTGATGGTGTAGTCACCATGAAAGCACATGAAAAAAAAATGTAATGGAGCGGTTTGCATGTAAATGGGCATATGGCTTTAAGACCTGGTAAGGCATGCATACCCCTAGTAACTCACCAGTAAAGTTGGGAGATAGACCTAGGTGATAGGGGGGTGTATGTGAGATTCCTCGATAAAACTTTGAGGGGAGTTGGTGATTAATCCATGTCAAGTTTAAAGGGGGGATTGTTAGGGTTAACCTTGACTTGGGATTGAGTCAAAGGTGGTTAGGTCTAGCCCATGGTTTGGGCACATGGTTTGTTGTATCCCATGGTATTGTCCCATGGTATTGCATGTGATTAAGCCTTTATAAGGCTTGAGAAGGCTCCATTGTAAAATGTCCTGGAGGTGAGCGGTGACTAGCTCGCTTGGCCCAGATGGCCGGTTTTGGCCATGTAATGAAGATCTTCATTGGTGCTGGTTTTTCCTGCATGGGGTTTCCATGGTATATTGTGTGTCTATATTGAATGTTGCTTGCAATGCTTATTTTATCGCATATTGTTATTTAATGATGCTCGTTATAACCTAACAACCGGTATGAGAGCCATGGTTTGGCTTGGTTATGCTCGTTGGTGTTTCTATGTTGAATCGAATTGTGGGGTGCATGTTCGGTGGTACCCGACACCCTAGCAGTAATTTTTTGGTCCATGTGAAACTTAGCCGTAGGCAAGTTTGGATTTCTCTGGATGCTAAAAGCACAAGGTATCCCTCTTATGCGCAATGAAGGGATGTTGCATCAAGTGCGGAATGAACCACTACGTAGGTACAAGGGTGGCAGGTGTACTTGTAGCCTAGCTTGATGTGGATCAGAGAGGTTGAGTCTTCAATTACGGGATAAATGTGAGATGGTTTAATCTCAGTTTTGGGACCAAGATTGATGAGCCATGTATGTGAAGATAATTCCTGGAGAACTGGTGGTTACAGTGGCCGATGAGCCATGTAATTCGGTAGATGGTTTTTTCTTTATATGGACATCAATGACAGAGTTTGGATGTAGGTATAAAGGGAGCATGGAAAAAGATGAGCAAGGAAGCGAGCATGGAAAGCGATAGGATGAAGCAATGGATGGTGATGGCGAAGTGACCATGAAGACACATGAAAAAAATGCAAGGGATCAGTTGGCATGTAAATGGGCTTATGGCTGTAAGACCTGGTAAGGCATGCATACCCCTGATAACTCATCGGTAAAGTAGGGAGATAGACCTAGGTGATATGGGGGTGTATGTAAGATTCCTTGGTAAATATTTGAGGGTAGTTGGTGATTACTCCAAGTCAAGTTTAAAGGGGGGATTGTTAGGGTTAACCTTGACTCAGGATTAAGTCAAAGGTGGTTTAGGTCTTGCACATGGTTTGGGAACATGGTTTGTTGTATCCCATGGTATTGTTCCATGGTATTTCATGTGATTAAGCCTTTATAAGGGTTGAGGAGGCTCCATTGTAAAAGTGGTCTGGAGGTGAGCGGTGACTATCTCCCTTGGCCCGGATGGCCGATTTTGGCCATATAATGAAGATCTTCATTGGTGCTGGTTTTCCCCGCATGGGGTTTCCAGGGTATATTGTGTGTCTAAATGTGGTTGCTTATTTTAATGTTTATTTCTCGCTCATTATTATGTTAATGTTGCTCATTTTAACCTAACATGAAAAATTTGCCATGAGAATTTTCCCTATAAGAGTTATCCTATTTAAAATGATGCTAATTTTAAAATTCAAATCATGATTAATATAGATGAAGTCAAATAATTAAAATTGACCCCCTTGTTTGTGCGACAAGGGAGCCTTACTCTTAATGTCCATAACCCCTCCTGATTTGACCTATGATTGATTTGACCTATGATCTATAATTGGTTATTTAGAATTTGGAATGAGTATCATCAAATGAATTTCGAAAATACACGTGTCTCATCTTCCTACAATTTAGGAAGATAATATTTCTTAATCTACTTCAAACTCTAAAATATAATTATTTATTGATATAATGAAAAAAAAACTACTCCGCCATGAAATAAGCCTATATACCTATTACTTTGGCCATATTGTGTAACAAATATTAAGAAAAATACTAAGTAAAATTAGGTAACTAGTATTTTTGAAGACTTACCGATGCAACTAACTAATATAAACAAATATTTGAAGATTTACTGATGCAGCTACCACCAAAAATAAGTATAGAACATATAATCGAGGTTAAATCAGGGGAAAACCCTATCAAGGTTAAATCTTATCAGTATCCCCACCATCACAAAACATAAATAGAAAGGTTAGTCCAAGACTTATTGAAGTGTGGTGTCATCACTAAGAGTAAGAAGCCCATATGTAGCTCCATTCGTGTTAGTAGGAAAGAAGGACGGATCATTTAGGATATGCATTGATTATCGAGGATTAAACAAAATAACGATTAAATACAAATTTCCAATTCGCTTCATTGACGATATGCTGGATGAACTTCATGATGCAAAGTATTTTTCAAAACCTGATTTAAGGTCAGGGTACTATTAAATCAAGGTCCGACTAGAAGATATCACAAAGATTGCTTTCCAAACTCATGAGGGACATTATGAATTCAAAGTAATTCCTTTTGGGTTAACTAATGCCCCTACCACATTCCAAGCAATTATGAATGAACTATTTTATCCCTACTTAAGGAAATTTGTGTTAGTATTCTTCGATGACATCCTTATATACAACAAGACGTGGGAAGAACATTTGAAACAACTAGAAAAGGTTCTATATCTTTTGAAGGAAAACCAATTCTATGCAAAGAAGTCAAAATGCACGTTTGGGAAGCAAGAAGTACAGTATCTCAGTCATATAATATCAAAGGAAGGAGTCAAGGTGGACCCAAGAAAGATCCAATCGATGAAGGAGTGGCCCCAACCCAAGAATGTTTCAAAATTATGAGGATTTTTGGGATTAATAGGTTACTATCGAAGATTCATTAAGAACTATGAACATGTCACTGCTCCGCTAAAAAATATCCTAAAAAGGAAGTCATTTCTATGGGATGATGAAGCAAAAAAATGCTTTGAAATTTTGAAACAAATTATGTCTTCAACTCCTGTTATGGAAACACCTAATTTTTCAAAACCATTTGTAATTGAATGTGATGCTTCAGGGTTTGGGATAAGAGTCATGCTAATGGAATAAGATCATCCAATATATTATTATTATTATTCATATTCATTATTACAATGATAGTTGGATTCATCTAAAGGACAACTGGATTAGGTTGCTCCATTTGGTATCAGAGCTCGGTTTCAGCTCCTTCAACCTGAGCTAGGATTCAGCTCCTCCAGCACTAAGCTTGGATTCTTCTTCTCGCACTTGAGCTCGGTTTCAGCTCATCCCACATCACCCTTCTACTCACATCTCTCATCAAACACTTACATCCCTGCTCCAAAAAAAAAAACTTAAAAAAAATAAATTAAAAAATTCTTCTGCACACTCTTTCTCCTTCAACCATCCTCACGCCTCCTTCATTTCCATGCTAACCCCACAATTCCACAAAATCCTCCCTCCTCAGTCTCGGCTCCCTTCTTCCACCATCCACAACCTTCCAAACACTTTTCCTCCATCCTCCCCCTGCGCCTCCATCCTTATTCCACAATCCATGTGCCCTTTCTGCCAGCACCACACTGCACTCTCTTTCCCATCACCGTCATGCCATATCACTCCTCCATTCCACACACACCTCCATTTCAACTCCCTCCTCTCCCACATGTCCCTTTGCTAGCCATCGTCCCATTCCCTCCTCTCATTCTCTCTGATACCAAATGAAGCAATTGGCTTCAGGACACGAAATCCATGTTAAATAATAATTAATGATATATTGAATGATGATGAATATTACAATTGGTATTTGCCTTTATAGGATTTGAGTATGTACAAACAAAAGGTCACACCCTTTCGGATACTAGTTACCTAATTTTACTTAGTATTTTTCTTAATATTTGTTGCATAACACTTAATTTTTGTGGTAAGTGTTCTTTAGCAATTTTTTATGGCAAAGATTCATTTGGGAATTTTTTTATAGTAAAGTGTTCTTATAGATTATCTTCTAAGATGGAGGTTCTTTTGATTTGATAGTAAAGATTCTTTTAGGAAATTGTTCTTTGAAATTATCTTCTAAGATGGAGGCTCTTTTTCTTTAGTAATCTTATTGAAAGTAAACCCTATCAGAATGAGCAAGTTAATAAGTGGATAAACACAAACATTTTATATAAATTCTTCACCAGTTATGGTAGGAATGTTTTTGAAAGTTATTGTTGTGCCTTAATATAGATGAAGTCAAATAATTAAAATTGGTCCCCTTGTTTGTGGGGCAAGGGAGTCTTACTCTTAAAGTCCATAACCCCTCGAATTTGACTTATGACCTATAATTGTTTATTTAAAATTTAGAATACATATCATAAAATAAATTTTGACAATACACTTGTCTCATCTTCCTAAAATTTAGAAAAATGATACTTATTGATTTACTCCAAACTATAAAATATAAATATTTATCAATATAATGAAAAGAAACTACTTCTACATGAAATAAGGTCATGTACCCATTATTTTGGTAATATTGCTTTTAACTACCACCACACATCATAAACCCTATAAAAAGAAATGTATCATCATAATATTATCAATATAAATATTTATAAAAAAACTACTTCTCCGTAAATATTATCAATATAATATTCTGTTTAACTACCACCTTTACGCGTATCCTAAACCCTATAAAAGCCAATGTATCATCAGATCAAAACTATTCTGGAATTTCTGATTTTATTGGATCTCTTTTTTTTTTCTGATTTTTTGAACTAGCGATAACATTTCGTCGAACTAGCGACAACACTTTGTCGGAATAGCCTATTTAGTTCATCGAAATAGAGACCTCCATTCGTTGAAAAAGTGAGGGTAGTTTGTCGAAAAAATGATAACAATTTTTTGGAATAACAAGGGTCATTTTTCAAAATAGCAGCAACAGTTCATCAAAATAGTGACAATAGATGTGTTTCTATAGCGAAAACAATGTGTCTCTATAGCAACATAGTTTGGTTTTTTAAACAACACACGTTTCATGTCTTTTGTGTTGCTATAGCGATGAACTGTGGAAAGTGTTGATACAACGACGAAATTTTTTCCATGAAAAAAAGGGTCATGTTCATCACTATAGCAACGCACAAGTGCTGCAATAGCAACGATTTTCAATGGGAAACATGTGTATATGTACTAATGGGATGATGGCTATTATGCGACCTTTGTGTTTGTTACTGATAATTTTTCCACCGCTCACCCTTATTTCTTTGCTTCATCCACGCGAAATGTCATATTTATAATTGCATCATATAGAACTATAAATGGAGGATATTAACTATATATTGCGGAGACAGCTGCTGGAAACAACCAAGTTCCCACTTATTACATGTCATAAGAAGACCACTCAGTCACATACCAGAATATGTAGTAACTGTAGTTTGGTTCGATGGTCATTCCCTTCGTTGCTTTACCGTGTATGCCAAAATAGAGGGTTTCTCTAGGGGAGTAGTGTAGATGCTCTCCTTCTTTCCAATATGGGTTGTTCCTTCCTTTCTTCTCATGGCACTTCCATGAATCCAATACGCTGAAGAAAGGTAATACAAATGAATTTTCTCAGTATCCACCAAGCGAGCTGCCCTACCTTAACACCCTAAGCTTTCCTTCATTGGATCTACTTTGATCGCATATGGATCTGAAGTAGATCAACATAAAGAGAGAAAGGATAAGGGTTGGTTTAATCTTTCCAACACATCTAATCAATTCTAGAATCAGATCTGACCCTCTGCAACTAGATGTCACTCATGACTCGAAACCTGAATGCTCTCCATCCCCTCTGCAACTACCGTCGAGCTTTGTAAAAACCCAATGCTCCCCCTGCTCATGTTTTTTGCATCACTTTACCAGTCCTTTGGTTAATAAAACCCCCTAAATATTGCATTTTTTTTAACATATAGAATAAACCCCTCAACCCTAAATATGACAACAATATAATGTTTCATTTTTGGATAATTATTAATCCCCCAATATGAATAAACATGATATGGTATTGGTCCCTCAACAAATCCCTTGTGAAGGATCCACAATATTCCAAGTGTATTGAGAGAGCCATGCCACCTTATTTTCTTAGCATTTATCATTTATGAGACCCATTTAAATGCGAATATGGTAACCTAAAGTCCTTTTGGGTCCCATATCCCCTTATTACAAAATTTATGTCTCGATCTCAACCTAGGGAACTAGTAGGTTGGTGAAACATTATTTGCAAGTAGTCTTGCATGGAAATTATTTAATTGGGGACATATCAATCAAAATTGTTTTATAATTGTATTGTAACCAAATCCCACCAGAATGAGCAAGTTAATAAGTGGACAAACACAACCCTTTTATATGAATTATTCACAAATTCTGGTTGGAATTTTGTTGAAAGTTATAGTTGTTCCTTATGGATGAAAACTTTGCCATGAGAATTTTCCCTATAAGTGTTAGCCTATTTAAAATGACGCTAATTTTAAAATTCAAATCCTGGTTAATATAGATGAAGTCAAATAATTAAAATTGACTCCCTTGTTTGTGGGACAAGGGAGCCTTACTCTTAAAGTCCATAACCCCTCCTGATTTAAGCTATGATTGATTTGACCTATGATCTATAATTGTTTATTTAGAATTTGGAATGAGTATCATCAAATAAATTTTGGCAATACACTTGTCTCATCTTCCTACAATTTAGGAAGATAATATGTCTTAATCTACTTCAAACTCTAAAATATAATTATTTATCGATAGAATGAAAAAAAAACTACTCCTCCATGAAATAAGCCTATATACCTATTACTTTGGTCATATTGTGTAACAAATATTAAGAAAAATACTAAGTAAAATTAGGTAACTAATATTTTTGAAGACTTACTGATGCAACTAACTAATATAAACAAATATTTGAAGACTTACCAATGCAGCTACCACCTGAAAGAACTATAGAACACATAATCGAGGTTAAATTAGGGCCAAACACTGTCAAGGTTAAACCTTATCGGTATCCCCACCATCACAAAACGAAAATAGAAAGGTTATTCCAAGACTTATTGAAGTGTGGTGTCATCAACAAGAGCAGAAGCCCATATGTAGCTCTAGTCGTGTTAGTACAAAAGAAGGACGGATCATTCAGGATATCCATTGATTATCGAGGATTAAAAAAAATAACGATTAAAAAAAAATTTCCAATTCCCTCCATCAACGATATATTGGATGAACTCCATGATGCAAAGTATTTTTCAAAACTTGATTTAAGGTCACGGTACTATCAAATTAGGGTCCAATTAGAAGATATCGCAATGATTGCTTTCCAAACTCATGAGGACATTATGAATTCAAAGTAATGCCTTTTGGGTTAACCAATGCCCCTGTCACATTCCAAGAAACTATGAATGAACTATTCCAACCGTACTTAAGGAAATTTGTGTTAGTATTCTTCAATGACATCCTTATATACAACAAGACGTGGGAAGAACATTTGAAACAACTAGAAAAGGTTCTATCTCTTTTGAAGGAAAACCAATTCTACGCAAAGAAGTCAAAATGCACGTTTGGGAAGCAAGAAGTAGAGTATCTCGATCATATAATATCAAAGGAAGGAGTCAAGGTGGACCCAAGAAGGATCCAATCGATGAAGGAGTGGCCCCAACCCAAGAATGTTTCAAAATTATGAGGATTTTTGGGATTAACAGGTTACTATTGACGATTCATCAAGAACTATGCACATGTCACTCCTCCACTAATAAATATCCTAAAAAGGAATTCATTTCTATGGGATGATGAAGCAAAAAAAATGCTTCGAAATGTTGAAATAAATTATGCCTTCAACTCCCCTTCTGGCAACACCTGATTTTTCAAAACCATTTGTAATTGAATGTGATGCTTTAGGGTTTGGGACAGGAGCCATGCTAATGCAAGAATATCATCCAATATATTATTATTATTATTATTCATATTCATTATTACAATGATAGTTGGATTCGACTAAAGGACAACCGGATTCGGTTGCTCCATTTGGCATTAGAGCTCGGATTCGGATCCTTCGACCTAAGCTAGGATTTAGCTTCTCTAGCACTAAGCTCGGATTCGGATTC
>LPNX010545116.1:59780-118106 GCA_001517045.1 Pseudotsuga menziesii | reverse complement strand
ATATATATATATATATATAATTCTTCTATGCACTCTTTCTCCTTCAACCATCCTCATGCCTCCTTCATTTCCACACTGTCCCCACCATTCTGCAGACTCCTCCCTCCTTAGTCTCGGCTCCCTTCTTCCACCATCCACGACCTTCCAAACACCTATCCTCCATCTTCCCCCTGCGCCTCCATCCTTATCCCACAATCCACGTGCTCTTTCCTCCAGTAGCACACTGCACTCTCTTTCCCATCACCGTCATTCCATATCACTCCTCCATACCACACACACCTCCATTTCAACTCCCTCCTCTCCCACATGACCCTTTGCCAGCCATTGTCCCATTCCCTCCTCTCATTCGCAGTGATACCAAATGAAGCAATTGGCTTCAGGACACGAAATCCATGTTAAATAATAATTAATGATATATTGAATGATGATGAATATTACAATTGGTATTTGCCTTTATAGGCTTTGAGTGTGTACAAACAAAACGTCACACCCTTTCAGATACTAGTTACCTAATTTTACTTAGTATTTTTCTTAATATTTGTTACATATTGCTTTTAACACTTAATTTTTGTGGTAAGTGTTCTTTAGCAATTTTTTATGGCAAAGATTCTTTTGGGCAATTTTTTATAGTAAAGTGTTCTTATAAATTATCTTCTAAAATGGAGGTTCTTTTAATTTGATAGTAAAGATTCTTTTGGAAAATTGTTCTTTGAAATGATCTTCTAAGATGGAGGCTCTTTTTCTTTGGTAATCTTATTGTAAGTAAACCCGATCAGAATGAGCAAGTTAATAAGTGGATAAACACAAACATTTTATATAAATTCTTCACCAATTAGGGTAGGAATTTTGTTGAAAGTTATAGTGGTGCCTTATGGATGAAAACTTTGCCATGAGAAATTTTCCCTATAAGTGTTGGCCTATTTAAAATGACGCGAAATTTAAAATTGAAATCGTGATTAATATAGATGAAGTCAAATAACTAAAATTCCCCTCGTTTGTGGGACAAGAGAGCCTTACTCTTAAAGTCCATAACCCCTCCCAATTTAACCTATGACCTATAATTGTTTATTTAAAATTTAGAATGAATATCATAAAATAAATTTTGACAATACACTTGTCTGATCTTCCTACAATTTAAGAAAATGATACTTATTAATTTACTTCAAACTATAAAATATAAATATTTATCAATATAATGAAAAAATATAAATATTTATCAATATAATGAAAAGAAACTACTTCTACATGAAATAAGGTCATATACCCATTATTTTGGTAATATTGCTTTTAACTACCGCCACACATCATAAACCCTATAAAAAGAAATGTATCATCAAAATATTATCAATATAAATATTTATTAAAAAATTACTTCTCCGTTAAATAAGGTCATGTACCCATTACTTTGGTAATATTGCTTTTAACTACCACCTGTACGCATATCATAAACCCTATAAAAGCCAATGTATCATGGGATCAAAACTATTCTGGCATTTCTGATTTTATTGGCTCTCTTTTTTCTTTCTCGCATTTCCGATTAAAACAAAACTATTCTCGCTCGCTTTCACCGTCAGTAAGCTAAGGTAACATGGTTCTGGCAGCTTCCAGATGAATTGCTGTGCGTCATTCTCTCGTATCTCCCAATTAAAGAGGCAGTTAGATCTTCCGTTTTGTCCACGAGATGGAGATATGTTTACCAGGGACTTTCGAAGCTTGTTCTCTCGCCAGATCTTCTTATGGGTCCGGTCTTCCCCAATCCAGCAGCCATTGCACAAGTGGAGAATATTATCTCCAACATTCTTCTCAAACATTCCTGCGATCTCGAAACCTTCGATCTTTATAAGACAAACGTCTGGAATTTTACTCCTCAGAATATAGGTAAATGGATGCACTGTGTAGCGTCCAAGAATGTCAAAGCCCTCTCTCTTCGCTATTTTTCAGACTCCTCTGACTATTACGCTGACCGTGACCATCCAAGGGAAATTTTAATTCCTTCCCTTTTCTTATGTGATAGAATCACTAGCCTCACACTCTACGACTGCATTGTCTCCGAAATTCCAACCGGTTTTGGTGGATTCAACTATCTGACTCGTTGTTACTTCGGTAATGTGGAATTCGAAGATGATACTTTAGTCCTATTTCTTTCGCAGTACCCGCTTCTGCAGGGACTTCGACTAGAGTCTTGCAATGTGACACAGAACATCACCATTTGCTCCTCACATTGAAGATTTATTGATTGATATTGCCAATGGGGTGGAGATTTTAACCATCAACTGCCCAAAGCTCAGAGAGCTGGGTTTAATTAGCTATACAAAGGATTTGAGAGTGAATGGGCTCTTGTTTCAGGAGCTGTCTTCGGAAATTTCGGAACTCTACTTTGATAGAGATGGAACTGTGATAGACATGTCATTGCATGTGAACTTACATAGAGTAAACGATTTATCGGCAGAGAGATATTGTGCAGTCATCACGGGGACATTCAAACTCCTGAAACGTTTAAGTATTCAATATTTCGAACACCTGAAACATTTAAGTAATATTCCAAGGGCTTCCTCATCTAGAGGATCTGTTCATACCTGGCGAGATTGATTTGGTAAGAATTATTTATTTTTATTTTGTATTAAATGTTATATGTTGGTGTTTGGTAAGAAGGAATTTGTGATTGATTTTGGGTTTTTAATTTAATGCGGAATTTGACAAAAGATCCAGCCATTCTAACAAGTTTAGAGTCTCAGCTACTTAATATTTGGAAGGTACAGGCATTTCTCCACGAGAATTATGATGAGAAGGAGATCGTTTTCTGTAGTTGTTTATCTGTTTTGAAGATCGTTCTAGTAGTCTTTTTCCTATTTGCCAAAGATCGTTTTCTGCAGTTGGCTTTTCTGTATTTGCTCAGAAAATAGTATAGCACTTTTTCTTGTTTGCTGAAGATCAAAAGATCGTTTTTTTTTATGAATGTTATCAGTTTGAGTTTGATTTTGGCTGGTACTTTGTATCAGACCTCCAAATGAAATTTGCTACTATTGCAACAATTTAGTTTTTTTAATATGGATTATGTAATGTGGTTTACCATTTACTTTTTTAGTATGGATTATGTAATTTGGTTATGGATTATGTAATTTGGTTGATCATTTGTTAACACATTATGATTATTGTGATGATAAGTTGTTGAACCTTTTAGAGAGAATGATACTGCAACTTGGATTACTAATATAGGATAGATGTATAGTGATTATTACATAATGGTGTCTTTTTATTGTACATAATCATAGATATGTTAATGTTTTTCTTGTATGTTTTATTATGGATTATGTAATGTGGCTTACCATTTGGTTCTTTTTTAGTATGGATTATGTAATCTGGTTCATCATTTTTAGCACATTATTATGATTATTGTGATGATATGTTGTTGAATCCTTTAGAAAGAATTATGTTGTAACTTGGATTACTGATATACGATAGATGTATAGTGATTATTTCTTGATGATGTCTTTTTATTGTACAAAATCATAGATATGTAAATTTTTTTCTTGTTTCATAAAATGAAGAAGGAAAAAAACATTCTTAATAGTATTTGTTTTAAAATTTTACATCATATTTGATTTCACATGTTAGATTCAAAACATCATTGACTCTCACTTAGCTTTGAGTAGTACAGCCCTAAAAAGAATGCTTAACATAAAAGTTATTAGCAATATTTAGGATGGGTTCTTGGATTATGGAATTTTAACTATCCAAAAGCATTGTGAATTCAGACATAGTGGCCCATCTTTAGGTAAATCCAATGGACATATATATTTGAAAATACATTTTTCATAGACATTTTATTTATATGTGAATGAGATTACTATTACACCTTTTGACTAGTTTTTTTTTATCACTAGCATAAATTCATTTTAAACCTAGATCTATCAAACATAGAGAGAGATCCAATTTTTTGAGGTGTGCATTTTTTTACCATGCGGTCTCCGTACTTGATAGATCTTGGTTTTAATGGATCTATGCTAATTTATTTATTTATTTATTTATTTAAGTCTATATATAATTTATATTTTTTAATTTTTAATATTCTTTTATTTATGTCAGTTATCATAAAGTAACTAAACTAAACTTGATAAGATCTCTCCTCATGCTTTGCTTCTCTAAAACAATCATCAAAAATTTAAATCTATTTATATTTTTTAATTTTTTAATATTCTTTTATTTAAATCAGTTATCATAAAAACTAAAGATAACTAAACTTGATAAGATCTCTCCTCATGCCTTGCTTCTCTAAAGCAATCATCAAAAATTTAAATCTAAACCCTGTGTAATTACTTCTTTAGTATATTTCTTATGACAACTCATATAATTGATATTGATCAATAATAACATGTTACCTTATAATTTACTTCTAATTTATTAATTGAATTTTATTGTTTCTTACTTCTAATTTTGTTTTCAAATATATTTGACATTTCTTTCTCTGTTTATCCGTTTGCTCTTCCACCAGCTACGACTGGTCGGGTACTCTTTCCCTCCGGTAGGCAGGCGAGACCAACTGCCTCTCCCAACGCAGCAACGACAATGAGCCTCATTATTGGCAGGCATGTACTATTGTTGGATTATTCAATATCACTGTCTGTAAAAATCAATGTGTAAAAATGATGCCTCGTCGCTCCACATGTGAGCAACGAGATCGCAACGACTCTCCATTGCACCATTCGATTATGGATGCCAATAGAGTGGAGAGAGGTCCTTATCACTAATTCCCTTGAAAATTGGCAGCATGTATGCTCAATCGCATGTACAACGTTGAGGATCATTCACATATCCTTGTATAAATTTGGATTTCTGTAACACATGTCACTAATAGCATGTCGGACCCACTCCATTTACCACATTTGAAACATGTGCAGCTCCATCCCATCTTAGCACTCGCGGACCTTAGAACTACATTTGCAACTGTTTGATTTGCTTCTGCAATTACTCCGAAATCGCACTTTGATGGGGACTCGTCACTCAATCTAATTCCACTTGTGTTCATATCTTTCCACGAACAGTGATGAATAAGTGATAATGGCCTTTGGAAGACTCTTATTTATACTATGTTCACTAAAGGGTAATATTTACATTTACTTATTTTTTGAAAAAATAATTTATTTAATTTATGTAATTAACCATAACATTGTTAAACCTCGATCGCATCAGCATTGGCTTGCTGGGCTCCTTTGTCAATAGCACAAGAAAATTCAAATTTCGAAAACTGATACCTTCCCTGACACTTTCCACCCAATTTAACGACGAAAAGTAGATCAATTTCTGGATGAGTGCATTTGCTAGTCATTTTCTCAGCTGGCCAACATTAGTTATTAAACCGTAAACCTGCATCAACTGATACCGGAAATAACATTTATTCTACAACAAAATAATACAAGAAAGGTGATAAGAGACACACAAATACCAACTCTCATAATTGAAAACCCTAATTACATAAGTACATCTCTCCGCAAGGGCAAGGGAACTGTGGAAACCCAACTCTTTTCGGTTCTTCTACCCAAGACAAATATAGTAAAAAAGATTTGTAAAATTACGGTGATGAATGAGTGATAATGACCTTTGGAAAACTCTTATTTATACTATGTTCACTACAGAGTAATAATTACATTTACTTATTTTTTGAAAAAATAATTTATTTAATTTATGTAATTAACCATAACATTGCTAATAACTTATAAAAAATACCTACTAACATAATAATGACTAATATAATAAGGAGTTAATCTCGAGCACCATTGTCCATATAAATCCTTACCTCTTTTTGCAATACATTTCTTAACATAGATAATTTTCTTTGAGTGGTTTTCCTCTCCTTAGAGCCATTGCTAAACTAGGAGGATCGTGACACTTTTAATTGAACACGGAAGAGATAATACAAAATAAGGAGCTTCCAACTTGTTACAAGGAACACC
The DNA here is from genome assembly GCA_001517045.1 of Pseudotsuga menziesii. Classification (NCBI taxonomy): domain Eukaryota; kingdom Viridiplantae; phylum Streptophyta; class Pinopsida; order Pinales; family Pinaceae; genus Pseudotsuga; species Pseudotsuga menziesii. The sequence continues at coordinate 112,155 of LPNX010545116.1, read as the reverse complement.
CCTTCTTATATGAGGGTGTAACTATACTCTTCATTATTTTTGGCTCAACAATAATATGTGTGTAACTAGCTAGTTAGTTATAGGCATATTTTTATAACATTTTTGTTACTTGTATTTGAATTGTTTAGGATTTTGCATAGCCTTAAATTTGTGTGTTCACTTAGTTTTTATTCTCTCAATTTGATCTATAAGGACATAACTATAATTTTCTTTATTTAGGCCCAACATTAATATGTGTACTCAAGTAGGTAATTAATTATTGTTACTTGTATTTGCATAATTATTGGATATGGTATCCAAGGAAAATTCTTATAATGTTGTTTCCTACTGTAATTCCAATTCCTTATTTACTTCATGAGGTTAGTAAGTAACTAAATAATTGTAGACATAGTTTTTCCAATAGAAGCATCAAAGAGAAAGAAATGGATAAGTTGAAGAGTAGCACAAGGCCTAGCATGGAGCCCACTAAACAATATGATCGAGTATTTGAAGTGAAATTGGCATCACTTGTTAAAAGAGAAGCATAGTTGAGAATTTCCAAAGCTTTGCATAACCTACGTGTTGGCCAACGTGGATCAACATTTGGGGAACTTGGGTCAACATCAATTTACCACCTTCCAACTTCTTTACTTGTTTGGATGGTCATACTGATTTAAAATCAAACCATCTCGCAAGAGCAAGGCCTCACCTGATTTGAATGGATCGATTGGTCTCCACACACATATGACAGGGACTTCGCCACTTTGTGGCACTTGTTTATTTTGGTTTTGAACCTTTTAAACTTTATTTAATCTTACATTGAAAAGTAAATATGACAAAACACTATGAAGGATTAAAGTAAAAAAAATAGGAAAAAAAAATAGAAGCTCATCTAAAAACATAAAATTGTATTTTATTAAGTCCTAGATTAACCACCTCTACATAAAAATGATTGAAATTACAAACTCACATTTATATATAGAAAATTTCTAGTATTTTTAATTATAAAAATGTATTTTGTTAACTCTTAGGTTAGCCACTTCTACATAAAAAAATGTTGAAAATACAAAGTCGCACTCATACATGGAAAACCTCTAGTATTTTCAATACTAAAACTTCTAAGACTATAGAAATTATTATTGGAAGTGAATCCAACAAAAATACATGGTTTCCTTATGTTGCTGCATCAAAATCGGTGCATGTCCCAAATTTATTAATAACATTGGGAATTATGAATCTCGATTTGATAATTTCACCATCTTGGTTGAAAGAATATAGAATTTCCATAATGTTCATAGCGCATTACTTAGAAGAGGAAATTCGGTCTTCAAATATTATGTAGTTATGAATCAACAAAATACCCTGTCTAACAATAAGAGGGAGATATTTAAGGGCTTTATATAGAGTATTGGAAATACAAGAAAATAAAGTGTATTGTACACTTTCACCTTCCTAGTTGAATATAACCTCAACTAAAATACCATTTTCCTTCCATGCCTCACTTGTAAATCAACAAATGGTAGGCAGATTCATCATAGCATTTATAAAGTGGACATCTATTAGGATCCTACCAATTCCTATGCTGCATAAAATCATAGGTTGAAATAGAATTATTGATGGCATACCACATAATTTTTTTTTATTTTTAAGTGTACACTTGAACTTCCAAATTCATTTATACCACCATTTATTAACTAAATTCCTCTCTTCTTCCCTTAAAAATTATACTCAATATTTGAAACATATACACCCCCACTGGATTCTTTTTCCATATAATTTTATCCTTGTAATCTCTTATTCGAGCATGACTATGAGATAAAATAGAAATGTAGTTATCCCAAATAATCCTACCCTCTTCAACAAATCTCATAAAATCAACATTGATTCATTCTTGGGAAATATGATTACTCCTAATCGAATGCAATTGGATTCAAGTATAATAACCTTGAGATATTCAATTGTAAACCGTAAGTTAAGGTAAAATAGGGAGACCTTCACAACCTACCCAAGGATCCAACCCAATTCTAAAATTTTCACCATTTCCCACCTTCCACACTAACCAATCATTGATGAAGCGAAAATAAGTTTTAAAATCTTTCTAAACCACTAAGTCATTTTTTTAGGATTTATATGGAAGACAAATCCATTGCAATAATAGAAGAAGATTGATGTATTTTCCTCTTATAAACTTTAACCAAAGGCCCTTACCTTTTAAGATCCTCGAAACAATTTTTTGCATCAAGAGATATTGCAAATGAGTGAAGATTCTTAATCCCCCATCCCCCTAATTCATTTGGAAATGAAATATTTCTACAAGGCCAAGGGAAATTGATTTTATTTTTGTCACCCATCCATAGAAATTGAAAATAGATCTTTCTAATAACAACTAAAGTTCCTTTTGGAAGAAAATGTAGAGAAACCCAATAACCAAACATTTATTCCCATCAAAATTAAGAAGAATCAGTCCACCCCCTCTAGAAAGCCATTTGTTGCACCAAAAATATATCCTCTTCTCAACCTTGGAAATAAACGAAAACCAAAATTATTTGCATTATCCATTAAGTTTAATAGAGAATCCAAAATACTTAATATATGATTCCAAAGGGGCTTCATTAAAAGGAAATAAAGAAGATATATTATCTTTCAAATCCTCATCAATACCCATTAAGGAGACAAATGACTTGGCTGTTAGAATATTGTGAACATGTGAAATAATATCATAATAGAATATCAACTATGGAAATCATTACTAGTCTATCATTCTATCTACGAAGCAACATAAAAGCATGAAATAAAATTGGAGAAAAGAGAACAACAAGAGAACACTGATATACATGGTTCACCCAATATGGTCTACATCCATAGGAATGGTTGCATCTTCCATTATTCTAAAAATAGATCTCCATGATTACATGACATCCTCACATATGTATCACATCAATGTCCATCACCCAATCATGTGTGTACAAATGACATACACAACATGTGATGTGTGATGAAGTATAATAAACACATACCCAAAATGGTCTCCTTCACCTCTCTTATATACCAAGAGATTTGGATTACAATACATCCCATAACACATGTGGGATAAATGAATTTCCACCTCTTTATATAGAGAATGGTTACAAAGGATATAATTACAAGGATGCATGTGCGATAACTCTATTTTATCATATTAGAGTTATTTTATGCCTTTAAAATGATATTTTACCAATATACCACATAAGTCATCATTACATATTCTAACATTAGCCTCATTAATTTTCATGCCTGAGGCCCTGCAATAAAGTTCCAAAATATACTTAAGCTTAATGGAATCATCAATGGACTCATCACAAAAAATTAATATGTCATAAAAAAAAGTGGATGAGAGTTGAATAAATAAGAGCCCATTTTGATTCCTTTAAACATACCTGATACATTTTCCTCCTCTAAGGATTTACTTAATCCTTCAACCACCAAAAGAAAAAGCAGAGGGGCCAATGGATATCCTTGTCTTATCCCTTTCCTAGTTATAAATAATTCTGACATTGATCCATTCATAAGAACAACAAATGAAATAGTATGAACACAACTCATAACCCAAATTTCAAAAGTATGAGAAAATACTATTTGGATTAAAATCAATCGAAGATATAACCAACTAAATTTGGCATATTATTTGGAAAGGTAAACTTTTAGAATCATAGCAGGTTTCTTTTTATCCTTAACATAATGGAAGGTTTCCTAAGCAACCCCAACAACTTCATGTATATGCCTTCCACAAAGGAAACCAAACATTTAAGAAGAAATGGAGGTAGATTTGAGCGATACTGCTAAATTAATTAAGGTAGATGGAGGTATATGGAGGTATATGTTGGCTTAAACTTCGATAGAACCAATTCACTAAAAACATAGCAACAAATTCCAAGATACTGACCCTTTTAGCATCACCTGCGAGCAAGTGAAGTCTCACCTGAAGTACCTATGGGTACTAAAACAACCCAGTTTTTGTTGTAGTGAAGGGAAGAGGAAACTGTTTTAAGAAATAACCCTTCAAAAGAGCTTCGACATGCATCAAAAAAGCTATGGAAATAACGCATTGCATACATAAACTGTGCATTAACATTGTAACTTAGATTAATCGCAGAATATTGATATTACAATTTAGCAGTATTGCTCAAATCAACCATAAGATTCAGATAACAAACATTCACAATGAACCATGAGACAAAAGATATTTTTACATGGAAACCCAAGATGGGAGAAAATGACATAAGTACTTAGTTATTTATAGATGTTGTTACATCAAGCCAGATGGATGTCAAGACTTCTTTCTTGAATGGTGAAGTGAAAAAGGAAGTGTATGTGGAGAAACCACTTGGTTTTGAGAAACATGACAGGGAAACTCATGTGTATAAATTGAAGAAAGCCCTGTATGGTTTGAAATAGGCACCTAGGACATGGTACGACTGAATTGACAGCTTCTTGACTGGATTAGACTTTACCAAGAGTAAAGTGGATTCCAATCTTTATTATAAGGTTGAGGAAGGAAACCTTGTGATACGCCTACTATATGTAGATGACTTGTTTGTAACAAGTGAGGATGGGTTGATTTTTGATACGAAGAGGAAGCTTGCTGTTGATTTTGAGATGAAGGACTTTGGTATGATGCACTACCTTCTAGCAATGGAGGTGTGGAATAATAAAGATTGAAACTCCCTGGGAGAAGGGAAGTATGCAGTAGAGATCCTAAAGAGGTTCGGGATGATGGATTGCAAGGCCATGCCCACACCTATGGCATCGAACTTGAAGCTATTGAGTGATGCTTCATCAGATTTGGTTGATTCTACAATGTATCATCAGATGATTGGGTCCTTTATGTACCTGATGAATACAAGACCAAATATTTCCTTTGCTATGAACACATTGAGCCAGTTTCTAACAGATTTGAGACATGTTCGCTTGGTTTCTTCAAAGCATATTCTGAGGTACCTGAAGGGTACAGTTGATTATGGGCTCAAGCATGGGGTGGATCAAAAGATTAACCTAGAAGGCTATGTGTATTTGGATTGGGCAGGAAGTGCCATTGATAGGAAGAGCACTTCGGGGTGTTGCTTCAGTATGGGATCAGGTGTGATATATTGGTTTAGTAGGAAACAATCATGTGTGGCACTGAGTACAGCCGAAGTAGAGTATGTCGCAGCTTGTTTAGCTAGTTGTGAGGCAGTGTGGCTGAGGAAGCTACTATTTCATTTGTTTGATATCTACTTGGATGCTACTTGTATATATTGCGACAACTAGAGTTGTGTGAAGTTTTCAGAGAACTTGGTGTTCCATGACAAGTCGAAGCATATCAAGATCAAATATCACTATATTAGGGATATGGTTGAGAGAGGAGTAGAGAAGCTCCAGTATGTTGTGACGGACGAGAAGATAGCTGATCTGTTAACCAAGCCTATAGAAAGAGTGAAGTTTGAGTACTTCAAGGAGAAGCTGGGTGTTCTCTAGATCGAGGTTCCTTCCAAGGGGAAGTGATGAGTCTATGTTCCCTTCTAACATGGTGGTAGGATTGGTTCCTCCCATGGTCGAATGTAAATGCAAATCCCTTCTGGAATGGTGGTAGGATTGGTTCCTCCCATGGTCAGATGTAAGTGTAGAGCCCTTCTAACATAGTGGCAGGATTGGTTCCTCCCATGATCATATATAATTTCTTAGCCTTTCTGACATGGTGGCAGGTTGTGCCTCTCATGGTCAGATGTAAGCACAGAGCCTTTCGCTTGATGGTAGATGGTGTTTCTGACATAGTGGTAGGATTGGTTCCTCCTATGATCATATATAATTGCTTATCCTTTCTGAAATGGTGGCAGGTTGGGCCTCTCATGGTCAGATGTAAGTGTAGAGCCTTTCGCCGGATGGTAGATGGTTTTTCCTACCATGTCGGTGGATTTAAGTGTATATCCTTTCCCCGGATGGTAGATGGTGTGTCCTACCATACCGATGGATGTAAGTGTAGAGCCTTTCCTAGGATGGTAGATTGTGTTTCCTACCATGCCAGTGGATGTAAGTGTAGACCCTTTCATCAAATGGTAGATGGTGTGTCCTACCATGTCGGTGGATGTAAGTGCAGAGCCTTTCCTTGGATGGTAGGTGGTGTTTCCTACCATTCTGATGGATGTAAGTGCAGAGCCTTTCCTCAGATGGCAGATGGTGTGTCCTAGCATGTCGGTGGATGTAAGTTCAGGGCCTTTCCTCAAATTGTAGATGGTGTGTCCTACCATGCCGATGGATGTAAGTGTTGAGCCTTTCTAACATGGTGGTAGGCTGGGCTTCCCATGGTTAGATGTGAATGCTAGGCATTTTTGAGATGGTGATAGTTTGGGCCTCCTATGGTCAGATGTGAGTGTTGGGCGTTCCTTTTTGACATGGATGCTAGATGTGTTCCTCCCATGGTCAGATATAAGTGCTAGGCGGGCCTTTTTGACATGGATGTTGGATGTGTTCCTCCCATGTTCAGATATAAGTGCTAAAGAAAGTTAATACTTACATGGAGGCCAGGCCTACAACCACCATGAAAAATGGCTAGCTCTATAGAACTTCCTGTGGCAAGTAGAATTGAGAGATATCACCATTGGATCAAGATATAGGAAGGAGCGATGATAATGATCCAATAATGATCCATATTTGATGATGATCTAGTGATAATGATCCAGTGAAGAAGACTTGTGCTGATGAATTATGTCTAATGAATACCTTCTTAGTTAAGAGGGAGTGTTGATGTCTTTGTAAATTCGGAATGTATTCACTTGTATATTTCATATATTGTATTTCATTGGTCCCTGATGTTCCAATTGGGAGAATCATTAATGCAATCAAGTATCGTAAAGTCATATAGGTTAATCCTCCTTGTTGAATAGGGGGAAAAGTCCACGTAGTTGTGGGGCACTAGGGTTATTAGACTCTCCTAGAGAATTCAGCCCTAGTAAGTGATTGTCAAGTCATAAACTAGTATAAATAGAGAGTGAGACTCTTTATTGGAAGCACACACTCACCCAGCTATAGCGCATAGGTGAGAGAGAGAGAGAACAACTGTTGGAGATAATCTTTTTGTCTTTTTTCTTTACTGCTACTGTTGGTGCTCATTCTATCTATGAGGAAGTTGTGGGGTTTTCTCCTTTATGGTTTTCCTAAGGAAAATCTTTGTGCCTATTGTCTCTTGTAATTGATTGATGTGGATGTTATTCTCATAGATAATATCCTAAGATCATATTACTTAAATGATAAAAATATAACATGATGATGATGATGATGTTCATCATCACCATCATCACCATCATCAACATCATCTTCGTCATGTTGATCATCATCGTCTTCATCCTTGTGATAATCATCATCATGATCATCACCATCATTTTCATCATGTTGATCATCATTGTCTTCATCCTCATGATAANTATATATATATAGATATATAGATATATATATGAGAGATAATGATGTTTGTGTCAATTTTATTTATAATAGATTTTGTTTTTTTTCCCTCAGAAAAAATCGTAATTTTATTTCATAGTGAACAAAATTACATCCGCATATGTATAATAAATGTATATGAGTACCCCATACATTGTCAATAGAAAAAATAAAAGTTGTTCCGTAGTACATCCAGTAAGTTTTTACAAACTTTTACAAAATATGTTTCCAAAAAGTATGAACATATATCATCTATCAAAATATAAATGAAAACAAGAAGTGTCCTTACATCTAGTAAGTATTGCAAAATTTATCAAATAAAACACACTACATAAAAATATGTACATGGATCCTATATAAAAATATAGATATCCCCAAGTAGTGCTATCAATTCCTGTCCAAAATAGTGCTATCAATCCCTGTCCAAAATATCAAGAGCCTGATCCTCAATGAAGGGTCTATTAAATAGCAATATATTCCATCCAATCCTGTTCTAGGATATTCCAACAGCCAAACGAGAGTTGAGTGGATTCTTTGGAAAGCCAATCAACCACTCCATTCTTTTCCCTATACACATGTGTAAAAGATATATCATTAAATTATGAAGTAGAAGAACCACTTCCTCTAAGATAGGGAGAATCCTGAACACATCACATCTAGAGAAAACCCTAGACCAATGAAGTACAATCATGGAATCACCAAAAAGTTGTTCCAGAGAAAATAAGACTAGAAATTTCAATGCCATCAATTCAACAATTTGTTTTGATCCTCTTCTCAGGCCAGACGATAAATGGAAGTAGTGCAAATTGGAGAGGTTTAAACAACCCCCTCCCCCATAGCTAAGCTGTTGATCCTGAGAGGAACCATGAAAAAACCCCAAGGTATGGAAAGGTCAATCTCCTCCACTTGAATAGTTCTTGTAGTGACCAGTATCGTTTGTGGAAAAAGTTGAAAGACAGCCAAAATATTTGAAATAATCACCTCCAAAGGAAAACAGATACCTTGAAATATGGATTTGTTCATGTTGAGCCAAATCCCCCATGATATAACGCACGGGACTTCCTTAAAGGGTAAATTTTAAGTCTCAACGAGCCAAGACCGAAAATACTCCAAAAAAAATTTTCCACCCCAAATAATCCCAGCATTGAGTGCTAGCCCAACCCCCCACAAAATTTGCTGTGTAAAATTACGATGTAGAAAAAGATGGTACAGGGATTTAAGAGAGTTGTAGCAGAGTGCGCACCTACGTACACCCTGGAAAAAACATCTTTGTAACACATCCCAAGTAGGTGATTTATTCTCCAGGATAGTCCAAACTAGAAGCTTGGCTTTTGCAGGACACTAAAGCTTTCAAAGTTTCTTCCACTGCCATAAAATAGGCTGACTGTGTAGCTTGATATTTAGTTATATATACCCATGATTCGGAGAATATTTCCCTCATGAATGATGTGCCCAGATCAATGAATCCACCCGAGCAGATAATCTAGTGTGAGTGGTCCTGAGTAGAGATAAATAATCATCCCACTCCCTAGAAAGATCCAGAGGTATTCCCAAAGCAGTACCAAAGACCCATCCTTGTTTCCACATCATCAATTCTTTAGGAACAACAAATTGAGATAGAAAGTTGATCCCTCAAACAACCAAGAAAGTCCTTAAAGAAACAGAAAGAATGTGAGCACCATTGGAGCCCACCTAGGGGTATAATCCAATATTGACCAATATGTCATCACCCACCCACCAAATCAGACCAGAACAAATGAGTCCAAAGGACTGAATAATATCCTTCCAAATAATAGAGCATCCTTGGATCTGTTTATCCTCCAACTTGATCTAATACAGTATAGAGAGAGGAGCAATGTACTTCTGTTGGATCACATGAGAACTATCTGTGTGAATTAGTCTCCAAGTGACTTTCGCTGCCAAAGATTTAGAAAATTGAAATATGTTTTTAAACCCCATCCCCCCAAGGCCTTGGGAATAACTAACCTCTCCCAATGAACCTAGGCCATAATATGATGATTTGAATTCCCCCGCCACAGATATGCAAAATAGGACTTACGAATTCGTTCCAAAATACCCAATGGTATCCAAGAAAGAGACATCCAAAAAATCAGGGTAGCCTCTAATATAGATTTGATAAGGACCAATTTGCCAGTTCTAGAAAGCCAACGAGAGCTCCAACCCAAAAATATTTTCTCAAACTTTGGTAGAACCCACATCCAACCTACAATAAAATATGCATTTCGCTTAAGATGAAACCCCAAATATTTTAGTCCATCTTCAATTTGAAGTGGTTGAAAAGGAAAAAGTGTGGAATTCTAATGAATCTCCCATGCCTCTATTAAAGAGTAAGTGATGGTATATTTAGCATTATTGGTAACCATACCTATTTCTTCTTGAAACAAAAGGATTCCTTCATGGAGTTTATGTATATCCTGACGAGAACCATCATAGGAAATTAGAATATCATCAATGAAGAGTAGGTAAGTGATATACATTACCTCCGAGATCTTAATGTCGTTAAAAGTACCATGCTCCTTACATCCAATAAAAAATGAATTAGACCCTCAGCGACAAGAAGAAAAATTAATGGAGAGAGTGGACATCCCTTCCTCAGTCCACGACCTGAAGTGAGAAAAGGACTAGCAGATCCATTAATGAGAATAGAAAAACTGAAAGTAGAGGGGGAAGCCATTATCCATTTTATAAAATCATAGCAGAACCCTAGATGTGTAAGTAGAATCCAAATATAAATCCAACTAACCTTGTCAAAATATTTTGAAAGATCTATCTTGATAATCGCTTCTTTCAATTTTATAGTTTTAATAGTGTGCAGGCCTTGCTTTTCCACCTGAATAGCTCCATGGATCTGTCAACCCTATAGAAATCTAAACTGTTCATTGGAAATACAATGGGAGAGTATAACTTTTAAAAACCTGGAGATCACTTTGGCAATGATTTTATACAAACAGTTACACAGTGAGATGGGACGAAAATCATCAAAATACAAAGGAAAATACGTTTTGGATATAAGGGAAATAAAAGTAGAGTTGATTGGTCCATGTACATGTCCAGCCAATCTAGATTCTTCCAGAAATATTAACAGATCATCCCCAATAAGATAAAAAAACCCAATGTAAAATTCAACAGGCCAGCCGTCTAGACTCGCACTTTTGTCCTTCTAAAAAGTATGCAGGATCTTAAGAAGTTCATCATTAGTAATAGTTTCCATCAAATGTTGATTATCTAAATCAGTAATGAAGCTAGGGAAAAATTGAGTAGTCTACAAAACTTCACCAATAGATGGACCAGGAGGGTCCGAGAATAAATCCACAAAATGTCGCACCCCCAAACTAGCCAAATCATCAAAATAAGAGACATGAACCCCCTGATCATCATTGAGTTCCCAAATTGTGTTGCATGATATACGACCCTTTGTAAAAGCTTGGAAAATTTTGTGTTTTCATCCCCACAAGTAATTAGAAGTGCCCTTCTTTTTAATATCTAGGCAGCTTCTTTTTCCCCCAATAGTTTTCGACATCTTGCTTCACACTCAAAAACTTTAGCTTTAGTGATCGGGTCCAGAAATCCTAAACCTGATTGTTTGAGTAGCTAGTCTAGAAAAATTTCACAATGTTGAAGATCCAATTAATCACGAACATGCTTATCATGCACCCAAGTGATGGTATCTTGTTTTAAAATTCTCAAATTTTCCATGAATTGTACCCCAACATATACACCATTCCCAATAGTAAAAGGAATCCAATGATCATGAACCAATATACAGAAAGAAGGCTCTTTAATCCATTCAATATTAAATTTGAATGGGAAGGGAGGTTTCTTAGGGCCTACCTTAAATCTCAAAGAAAATAGGGAAATGATCAGACTCCCCCCGCAAGCCACCCATTGTCGCGCCAAATCACACTCCATCAACAAACAATCTACGACTAGAAATCTATCCCACCTCTTTGCCACTTGATTATCCCCCATTCTCTTATTCCGCCAAGTTGTGGAAAGATGAATAGGAGCAATGTCCATTAAATAAAGGCATGCAAAAGCATTGGAGAAATAGGGAGCCAAAGAATCCAGCATCGCCCTTTGTCCCCAAACCTTCACACTACCCAAAGAGAAATTTAGGTCTGCACCCAAAATTACCTTTCGGTTGGAAATAAAGGATTTACCCAATTAAGTGTTCCAAAATGGGACCTGATTTAAATAAGGGCCATATATATTTAGGATAGTCAGAACCAGGCCGAGATGAGCATCAAAAAGATCCATCCCAATACCATATGCAAAACTCCACATACCCTCACAACGACAGCTCTGCATATTCCAACCAGATGCAAGACCACCAGAATGACCACAAAAATCAATCGCCACAAACTTCCATCTAGAAAGTAGGGAATCCAAATTACCAGACAAATCAACATTTAAACACAAAATCTCTTGAATAAGTACAATGTTAGGATGATTGATTTCAATCAATTTCCTGAGTGACAATTTTTTGGATGGGTTCGTCAACCCACGGTAATTGAAGGACATAATATTCATAAGGTAACCCCATCCAGGGCGTTCACTGCTCCAATTGGTCAGTTAATAGAGCATTGTTTTCCTGATGCAACATTGAGAATTGCATGAGCTTGTACCCTGGAGAAGTGATATTTCCTCCCATGACTCCTCACAGAAGAAAAAAATTGGGAAATAATAGAAAGACCCTTAGCCCAAGTATCCTCCCCCACCACCTCACAGTTTCTTAGATTGTACCGAATACTCCTTCCCTTAAATGGGATGGATGAAGAAATATCAGTAGAGATAGTAGATGGTGAGAAGAAATAGCTCACACTAGGGATTGAACAAGGAAGCCCCCCAAATATTGAAGAAGGACTGGCCAAGGGAGTGGAGACAAATAAAACATCATCCATACAAATAGGTGCATGAAAAGTAAAAGCGAAGGAATAAATAGGTTCCATCATACCCAAATAAATAGCCGATTCTGAAATCCACAAGACTGGTATAGAGGAACCAGTGACATCATCTAGAATAGTAACAGTAGCAGATGAAATATTCTCATCATCCACCTTCTCCCAAAAATACGCACCAAAAGGAGAGACTGTAGGCCCCTCCCTTCCAAAAGTTGGCATAACTGGCTGCATCCTCGCCTTACTACCAAACATATGTCCTTCAACCTAAAAAGGTGTGGAAATTGAACCCAGTGATAGAACAATTTTACTCACAACAATTATCAATTGATCATGCAAAATCACTCACAAAAGAGACTGAATAATGAGCTGAACACTAAAATGTATTGAATAAGTGTACAATAGCCAAACCTGTAACATAATAGGCTGTTGTATTAAATAATCACATCAGGGATTTAAATGCATGAGGAGAAATTCGAATCTAGTCAAAAGCAGGCTTACTAAAATTAAGCAAATCCCCCATAGGTGCAAAAAGCTGATCCCAAATCTGTCATGGAGCTCACGAATTGGCAAAAAGGCTTAGGAAAGCTAAAGAGTGATGGAATGAAAACTCATACATGCTTTTCCAAGGAGAAAAGAATGGAGGATGTAGAGGACAAAAAACTAGTTCACCTCACCTAGTCAAACTTTCCCAATTGCCTTAAAGGATTGAAAAAGCAAGCAATAAAGCAGAAAAAGTAGAAGGGCACCTAGGTGACCAGGAATAAATCAAAATTGATTCCTTGAGTTTTCCCAAGCAATACATGAGTCAAATTAGGCAAGTTGGACCACTATGGATAGGTAAATGACAACTTGCATAAGGTGGGACACATGAACTAGGAAAATAAGACAAAAATAATTAAATTAATGTCTAAGGTAGTAAACTATGGGTTGATTATTCTAACAAAAGGTAATGGGAAAGATGCCAAAAAATGTCCAGACACATGGTAATGGTGGTAGCAAAAAGGGACCCCCTCATAATCCAGAATCTGTGTATAAGTCCCAGTCGATGTATGAATTTTAACATCCTTTGATAGCCCCAATTTTATATCAATTTTGACCAAAATGTGACAAACAGTCATGATCCCAGTATCCTGAAAAGAGTTATCAGAAGAAAAAAAACTCTCCCAAATAAGTCCCAATAGCCACAAACGATGCAGGAGTCCATAAATGCATGGGGAAGCCTCGGAGCCGAAACCATAAGGGTTCTAGATCCACCTTCTCTTTCTTGGCATCAAAGAGCAGATCCCATCTTTTTTAGCACCAAAGGAACCCAATCCATACTCCATTGGAGGTCCAATACACGATGAACCATATGACAAGAATAAAAAATAAAAGAGAACCAACCCTCAGCTAGTACCTTGGTAAGGTCAAGCCATGGAAGGAAGTCTCCCCACTAATGTTTTTCCCATCGATTGAGAAACAAATGGATAAAATGAAGACCACTAGCCCACCCCACCACCGTTGTCACAAAAAAGTCCACCATTTCAACCATCTGCAGATCCACACTGAAAATTAAGGAGTCACAGTGATCCTGAGGGTTTACAGAATGTAATTTTTTCGTAGCACCTCGCTTGCCCTGATCCATCTTTTACGAAATAGGTGATTCCACCTTAGTGATATTTTCTACAACCACGTGAGGTGATATGACCTGCGCTCCAGTATGAGCAATGAAAACCACAATCGCAACCAATCTGACCACAAAGCTATTTCTCCAATCATGCCCAAGGCTTGTCACAAGGAAATATCCCATAGAAAAAGATGAAGGGATCTATAATGACCTTGGAGTAAATCAAGGTGCCACCAAACAAGGGTTTGTAACTTTAAAAATCTCAGAAGAAACCACAAAAGGCACATCCTCCCACAAACCCAAAGTAGTATCAAAACCCTCCAAGACCCTAATCACCCTGCCAGCCGACCCTCCCAACTCATTCACGAAGAAAGACCTCATTAGAGGAAATTTCAACTCAAAATGGTCCTTTTAACCATAATTCAAATTCCATGTCATCATGTGTTAGCCAATGAAATTGCTTTAAATTTGAAATACCATATAGGTCTTAAATAAATTTTTAATATAAATTTGGGGATAGGTATCATAAAAAATATATATATATATTTTTCATATTTTTGACATATCTCCCTGTGTTTTTACTCAAATTTCGATCAAGAGATCTCCTTGGATGCAAAATTAAATTACGCATCCAACGAGTACCCACTTGGAATACTTTTGACAGACCCCACTACCCAAAAAACAAGAAATACCTAAAAAAACATGATGATGATTAATTTTGGAGGAAGAAAAGCAAAAAACTACTGTTTTTGTTTGTATGTTCAACATATCTCCCTATGTTTTTACTCAAATTTTGATTGAGATATATACCTAAACGAGAAATTAAACTCCACATCCAATGAGTACCCATTCGACATACTTTTGACAGACCCTGCTACCCCAAAAAAAATAAATACCTGAAAAAACTTGATGATGATGATGATGACGATGAGGGTCTTGATGATGAAGACGATGATGACGACGATGACGATGATGATTATGATGATGATGATGATGGTGAGGGTCATGATGATGAAGATGATGATGATGAAGATGAATATGATGAAGATGATGATGAAGACAATGATGATGAAGACGATGACGATGATGATGACGATGACGACGATGATGGTCAACATGATGATGATGATGAAGATGATGGTGATGATGGTGATCATCATCATTTCCATCATCATCATCATCATCACTGTCATCATCTCCATTACCATCACCATCATGATGATGACAATCATGATGATGCTTCTGATGATGAAGACAACGATCGTGATGATGATGATTATGAGGGTCATGATGATGAAGACGATGATGATGAAGATGATGAAGAAAATGATGATCACGATGGTGGTGATGATGGTGATGATGGTGATCACCATCATCATCATCACCACCTTCATCGTCACCATTTCCATCATCATGATGATGAAGACGATGGCAATGATGATGATTATGATGATGAGGGTCATGATGATGATGACGATGATGATGAAGACGACGATGATGACGATGACGATGCTGGTGGTGATGATGATGGAAATTATGATGATCATCATCATGAGGATCATGATGATGAATATGCTGATGATCAACATGATGAAGATAATGGTGATGATGGTTATGATGATGATGATGGCGATGATGATTACGATGATGAAGACGATGATGATCAACATGATGATGATGAAGATGATGGTGATCATGGTGATCATCATCATCATCATTAGCATCATCATTTCCATTACCATCATCATCATCTTATACATCTTCGTTAAATGGATTATGACAGTTATTACTTATTAGGAATTATAGATTTAGAGTTGAAGTATTTGATGTACTTATAAGGATTAAGGGTTAAATGGATTAACAAGTCTAGGTGCTATATGGACTAAAGGATACATGGGTTATCAATTATAGGTGTTATGATATACATAACTTGGAGGTTATAATTATTAAGGACTATATTAATGCTAAGGGTTATAGGGATTAAGGTTTATGGGGATTAAGAGATTATAAGGGTTATAATATGTACTTCTTATATTAAGGGTTATAGTGATTACGAGTGATAAAATGTAAATGATTAGAGATTATGGGTTAGATGTTAGGGATTATAGTGTTTATATGTTATAGTGTTATGGAATAAGGGATTACAACGAGTAAGGGTCATATGTTAAATGTGTGAATACTATATGTGCATTCATTGTTAGATGTTATAAGTGTCAATAAATAAGGGTTAGCATTAAAAGTTATAGGTGGTAGGGGTTATGTATTCATGGTCATAAGTGTTAAATTTTGTAGGGATTTAAGGTTATGTTAAGAGTTAGTGGTAACGAGATATATATGATAATGGTTATATGGATTATGTGTTAGTAATTAGATATTAAATATTTTAAATATTAAATATCAATGGTTATAATGGATTATGGTTATGATTTTTTATATCGATCAGGTGTTAGTAATACTTTTTTTTTAATATTAAATATCAAAAATTAAAAAAGAAACCTATTAATTAAAAAAAAAAATCACGGACATACCTTACCTCACTCTGTCATTGTGAATTGATCCCAACTATGCCTCCTATTGCCGCTGAGTGGACTATGAAATCTACCTCTTAGCACTGAGCGAACTTTACTGGACTATGAACTCTACCTCCCGTTGTGTGGTCTATAGACTCTACCTCTCATCGTTGAGCAAACTATGGGCTTCGCCTCATTTTGGTTCTGAACTGCAGACTTTGCCTCCTTTGGGTAGGAACAGAAGTTGCTGCAATCTATGAATATAGGCACATAATGCCTCCTAAATTGGTGATTTTATGTCATATCTAATATATCTCTCATTTTACTCATATTCGTTTAGGGTTTGGGGGTTACAAAATAGGTTAAAGGTTCAAGTTTGGGGGAAACGAAATAGGTTGAAGGTTCAGGGTTTGGGGGTTACAAAATAGGTTCAAGGTTCAAGGTTTAATTCATTGAACAATTGTTTTTAATTCCAAATTGTTTAATTATGTGTTCGAGTTGAGGGATTTGATGAATGTACAAATCCCTTGTTGGTTGTGGGAGAGAAGGTTGACTATCCCAGCTTATACTGGCTATTACATGTATATTAGAACATGCTTAGTTATGGTTTCTATATTTGACATATTGATTTAAGAGTGATTATTCTATACCCATGATATTGAGCAGTATGATTGGGTTGATTCCTATCACTGTTTATTACGTAAATATAACATTCTCTTTTATGGAATAAAGGCATACAAGCTTTGTCATAGTGTAGAATGAATTCAGTACAATGTTCATTATGTAATTAAGCTCACACCTATTGATTACTAATTAGAGGAAATTTGAGGTCTAAAATGGGACTCCTAAGGAAAATGATAAAATACTAGTTAAAATAGTAAAATAATAGTTATTAATTTTGGAGGAAGAATAAAAAAAACTACTTTTTTGTTCATATTTTTGACATATCTCCCTGTCTTTTTACTCAAATTCTGAGTGAGAGAGATTTTTGGATGTGGAATTTAATGCTGCATTCAACGAGTACCCTCACTACATACTTTTGATGGACCCCGCTACCCCGAAAACAATAAATGTCTGAAAAAATGTGATGATGATGCCATCATCATGTTTTTTCAGGAATTTCTTGTTTTTGGGGTAGCGGGGCCTATCAAAAGTATGCAGTGTGGGTACTCTTTGGATGCAGAATTAAATTACACATCTAATGAGATCTCCTTCCTAAAATTTGAGTAAAAACACAAGGAGATATGTCGAAAATACGAACAAAAAAAATAGTTTTCTTGTATGACAAATATGTTAATTCAACCATTATGGCTGACTCATTTGATTGAAATTCTATTGGTTCTTGAACTCCAACTCACAAAATTTATTGTTGGTGCATTTTCTTATAAGGCCCATTTTAGACCCCAAATTTCCTCTAATGGTGTAGATTTGTTGCTTGTCCTTATTTGAGACCATGTATCTCATCGTTCCATCACTTATTTACACTAGTTAAATATTGGTGATAAGGTAGTGTACTTATTAGGGATTCACTTATGACATAATCATAGTAATCCAATAGGATTATACTTAGTTGATACATAACATGATAGATAGAGTTGAACAGGCTCATTATTATGTATACATGGTGTTAGCTGCTTACAAACTCGATACTCTGCTTACTTGTACATTAATATATAGTATATATTATAGAAACATAGGTACAATTTGTCATAATTAGTGAGCTTAGAGCTTATATATGGAACTACTTGACCCTTCTAAGGTGAAGTAAGGTGAAGAGTAACATTATGGATATCGTACTTGATTCTTGGGTATTTATGTCCATATTAGCCTTATCTCTCTAATTTGGTAGTGTATGATTCAATATTCCTATGGATACCATAGGAATAGAATAACATTAACATTACACATATTAGAATGATACACTATCTTTTTATATTAGGGAAACATCGTATATAATGTATAGAACGTGATATCATTATATTAGAGTCATTACACATGTACATGGTTTGTAACAAGCCAACCTCTTGCTTTTGATATCAATATCATAGGACTAGAGCCAATCACATGGGGTTATACTAGCACTATAATTTCATATGTTACCAATATAATGGAAATAGTTATGATATCATGTTCATTAACTAGAATGTTAGAACCAATACGGTATAATATTAAACAAGCATAACTAAGAAGGAGTAAGAATAACCAGTATCTTGAATAAGCTTACACATATACTAAGAATTAATAAACCTCACTCAGCCCAGAATTAGGTATGAATGCTTTCATTTCCCATAATCAACCTAAAATTAGAAATGAATTTTGTTTTAGTGATGCTTGAGGCCACAAACAGACCCAAGATTTCCCATAGTGTTGTAAAAAAGGTATAGACTTGTCTAAAAAGTAATCTTTGTCATAGGAAAAAGATTTCTAGAATACCTTTGCTTGTAATTGGTAATAACCCTATTAAGTTAGGATAACTTAGAATATTAGGCAATATTGGGACACAATATACTATAGAAGATGGATGAGAAAATGGCTCTAATGAAGACTACACTAAAAGAAGATAAAAATTGTTAAAATAACTATAACAATTTAAAATGGTACTTACTTCCGTATAGTTGATTTATTGGTGTCTCAAGCCCATCTTGATGAATAAATGGTTTCCTATAAGATCAAGTTTCAACTCTTCCTAGATTAACCAGTTTCAAAGAAAAGAACTATAAAGAAAACCAAAGGGTTTTTTGTTCTTCTCATAGAGATGGATATTTCATTTTGGAAATGTATGTGACCTATATTCTTAGTGGGGATGAGTATTGAAACCAATAAATACCTTTTTTTGTTGCAAAAGGTGTATCCTTGTAAGTTAATATAAAGTACACAGAGTAGGCCTTTACATCACTAAATTTCCTCTTTCCACCACAGTGAGGAAGGAAAGCATATCCAATTGGGTTGTAATAGTAGAGTACATAGTGTAATCTCATAGAAATGCACTTAACATAAATTTTAGTTTCTTAATTCTCCCAAAAACTTCAGAAAGCCATTCAATTGAAGCCCTTTTTAGGATCCTCAAAGTTGCTTTATATCTTTTTTTCCATGAAAGAATTTGTATAAAATAATAGGTTTCATAATTCCACACGTCTCCATATGATTTAATATATGGAAGGACTTACATAACCCCTGTAACTTGGAATCACTTAAAATACCAAGCAATTTTGGGACTTAAGATACTACAAGAGATGGAAGAGCAAATGGCTAAGAAAATTATTGTTTAAAGAACTATGAGAATACAAAAGGGTACTTATTTCCCTATAGCTTATTTAATGGTGTCTCCAACCCATCTTGAAGAAGAAATGGTTTCCTAGAATATCAAGTTGTAATTCTGTCTAGATAACCAGATTTAGGAAATAAAATTATAAAGATAACCAGAAGGTTTTCTAGTTCTTCTCATAGAGATGAATATTTCAATTTGGAAATGTTTATGTCCTATATGCTTGGACAGGAGGTGTGATGAAACTATTAAATACTTTTTTGGTGTTGATTCAAAAGGCATAGCTTTATAAGTCAATATAATTTACAAAGAGTAATCCTTTACATCACTGAATTTCCTCTTACCACCACAATGAGGAAGGAAATCATATCCAACTGGGTTGTAATAGTATAGGACATAATGTACTCTCTTTGAAAGGAACTTAGCATAAATTTTAGATTCCTAGTATTCCAAACAACTTTGGAAATCCACTCAATTCAAACCCTTTTTAGGATCCTAAAAGTTGCTTTATATCTCTTTTTCCATGAATAGGATAGAGTTGTCCTCTAGAGGACATGCCAAATGGAAACCAATAAATTTCACCCAGAACATAGCATAATTGCTTCTCAGCTCATAGAATTAGCTCAAAATTGGCTTTCTACTCATTCTTTACTGCTAGAACATGCCCATAACTACTGTTCAATTGCATAAGTCAGCCCATAATATGGATAGTAGGTTGTTTTCTGCTGCTAGACATGAGTTCAAGCACCAATAGAAGCCACTTCAAACTTTTTATTGCACCTTTTTTTCTCATGACAGATGGCACTAGAAAATTATTAATATATAATGGTGTAAGACTTCAAAGTTAGGCATACATATTATGTTGAGTTCTTGGGATTAAACCACATGGAAGACTTTAAAATTTTCCAACACTAGTGAATCAATTTCTTCTCAACTCCCATATGGGCCTTAAAAGTTAAGAAGATGTAACTATTTACCAAATCTATGACCATGAAAAATCATGCATAGGCATGAAAATACTACAAATGAATTGGAAAATACTACAAAATCATGCATAGGTCATGATGGGTGGTAAATTGGAGTTTTGTTGAGCTAAACTGGGCTAATTCCTAGGGATCAATATTCTGAGCAAATCGTAGCCTCTTAAGCATCAGTAGATAGTATCTAGGTATGGTAGTGTTTTGAATAATTGAGGGAGCCTTATTATAAGTCCTAGGTCAGTTCTGTTCATAAAGGCCAGCAATAGAAGGCTTGGTTTTCAATTGTGGTAAAAAAACTATGAATGTTTTCATTTGTCTCTCTGCTTTCATAACAACAATCAACAACATTTTAGGGAATCTCTAATTTGAGTTTTGTGCATGGAAGAGACCTGAAATATGGTCCATCCTATGATAGAAATTCATGAATACATTGAGTTTTCTTCCAGTACAAGGGATGTGAAGAGGTTACATGATCATTATTTCTCTGTCTGTCTTGGGAAATCTTTGAAAAACCATCAATTATGGACCTATAGAAGATTCTCCATTATATGGTCTCTGAGCAATTTGTAGTGTGCATATCAATGATTATTGGTGAGAGATATTGTATTTTGATGACAAGAGCCAACTGGAAGTGTAGAAAAATTGTAACTGATGTGACAGTGGATAACACCCTTAGATTATAGTTTGGCTAGCTTGTTTTTAGGGGCTTAATCACATGTGCTAGCTGAAGTTGTAACAAGGAATTTGTAAAACTAATTTTTGTAGAGTTCATTAATAAATCATTGGTGGAGTTGATTGTGTGACAAACTGTAAGCACACCTTCTTGTGTTTTTTTAGCTAGCATAGCTTAAATGAAACCCCATGCTTATTATGCTCGGTGCACCCATTAGATTTATTTCTCTTGCTTTGAAGAGAAGGTAGACCTTAACCATACATACAAAATTGTAGTTTATGTTGTAGGTTATATATGTTCAACACTAGAAATGGAAGTCTGGCATTTCTCCACTGCATTATTCATTTTTTTCCAAAACCTGCAAACCCTAATTTCTCTATTGTTTGTCTATCGTTATCTCTCATATACCTCTCCATGTTTGGTTGTAACCCTAAACAGTGGGATTTTTCCATTTCATTCATGAAAAAATCCATTCAATTGAACCCTAAACATGAAGAATTCCATTCAATTCAACCATAAATGATGGATCTTGATGCAGTTGATACGACCTTAAAACCATAATGGCTATCGAGACAAGATTGAGATGGGAGTTTGTTGTGATGAGTTGGAAGTTTTTCTAAGTTATATGTAATCCTACGGGTGTAGAGTAAGGAGAGAGGAGTGGTCAACAAAATGAATAATCAGACCAATGTAGACTAGAGAACTGACCTAGAAGTTTTGTGATTAGGTTGGTGTAGTGTTAGAAGCTCTCAGAATGTGAACTCATCTATAGAGGTTGGAGAAAGTAATGCATTTCATTGGATATCTGACATTTATGCTATACCACCGACATCTTAAATTCATTTATATGAATTTATCCATGTCTATAGGGAGCACAATATGAGTGCAGACCATTTATCCAAGGACGCATTCAATATGAATGCTGGCCTCCTCTCCTTGTTGTAACTTTTAGAAGGATAAACAATTGAGGAAGGCATGATATAGCTAATTTAAGATCCTTTTTATTTGTGCGAAATAGTATTTTTTGGTTGTTTCTACTATGGGATACATCAGCATCTTTCTTGTTTTAGTTGGGGATATAGAGTTGTTTTCTTCCCCTCAAGGGTGTGTTTTCTCCACCCTCGATGCCTCCTTGGATAAGTTATTTGGGATCCTTATGTTCTCCATGTGGTATTTCTACTTCAGTAATCTTGAGATTGTGGGTTATGTCCCTCCCCTTGAGATATTTTTTGATACTTATGATCTCCACTCATTAATGGACTGGCTTCTTTCTAGGACTATGTAAAAGTTACCTTTTATTCACTATTGAATATCAAGTCGGAACACCTCATTTTATTCTGAAAAAAGATACATAATAATTGCAAATGATTTTATCACATATATTGAGATCCGTAATCTGGGTCTTTTATATTTTTGGGTGAGGAAATAAACTAAATTAAAATAGGTACAACTAAGAATATTGTAAAAAACATAGTTTGTATTTTGAGATTAATTGGTTGAAGAATTTGAAATGGAACGAATTGATATCTATATCATGTTAAAGGACTATGTGTTGAATTCTTATACTAGGGAATTGTTGATATTATTTAGGATAATGATATCAACATTATGTCATGCTTATAAGTATTTTTAAGTTTTTTGCTGGTATTTTGCTATTATTTGCGAAATGTTTTTCCAACCATGGTGCAGGTAGAACCAAACAGGTATTTGTTAGACCTGTATTACTTTAGTGAGGGGATTTTGGGAAGGCTATATGAAAGTGAGAAATCTAGTAGGTCGACAAGGGATAAATCAACTAGATGTCATAATATCAGAAGAAAATTCAATAAACACATGGAATTTTTTCTCAAAAGAGGGGGGTCATGTTCCTATGATGATGAGACAATAGGAGACATTGAGGTGCCCTTAAGTTACAAACACCTAGTGAAAAAATGGGTTCCTAGGGATCTTCCTCAAGTAAACACTAATTTTTATGTGAATGAGAGGATATATAGAATTGCATCATCATTGTTACATGGATTGGGGTTGTTTTGCATAGATGGAATAAAGGTTAGATATGACAGATGTACAGAATTGATGGAGTATGTTGGACCCTCTTACAACTACAGTGATTGGATGCATCTGGTCCAATATACACGAAGAATGCATAGATGTGGGTTGTTGGATAATTGGTGATGAGAATGCTTTTATATTTTTTTTTTGTATGGAAATTAATCTTTATTAGGTCAATTTTCTCAGATATGTAATCATTATCTGCATAATCTTGGCATTTCTATTCACTGTAATATCATGATTGAAAAAAAAATTGGTCGGCTTATATTTTTTGGCGCGTTTCCTTTTCTTAGGTCAAATGATAAAATTCATATAGGCTCTAGTTTCAGCTTTCTTCCATGGCTGTCTTAATCATGCTTGCTTCCACTTTTCTTTATGAATGTATTTATCTTTACTTGGCCAAAGTAAAGTAGTTTTGTATTTGTCTCTTTGTGAAGATCAAATTGAAGGAGAAAAATTAACATCTCAGAGGACTGTAGTAGTTCTGTCAAAAGTTCCAATCTCTTCCAATTGACCTAGAAACCATCATTGCTCCATTCTGAGAGATGGAGCCTTTCAGGTCTACTGATTATAGGCATTATAGCAGAAACTTTACCCTAATTAGTAGATGTCCATCATCTCTCATGGTTCCACTTCAAAATAAATATTTATTGCTACATTTACATTGATATTTGTCCCTAAGATTGGTGATAAAACACTCTTTATCCTTGCATTAGTGGAAACTTAATATTCAAGACTCAAGAGGATTGGTGCTTTCTTATCCTTGGGAACATTTTCATTGGTGGAAAAAATATCTGAAGACTTTTAAGTTGTTGTTTGTAGATCATAATATATGCATGTACAGGATTAATGTTAACATGGAAGGGGATGCCGACAGTATAACCTGCAATATGGTTAATATAGAAACCTCAGATTATAAAGATGAGAAAAAAGGGCCCTACTTTCCTCTAATGGACAAACATTAATAACGGTAGTTGTGTTAAGAAGACGAATATGGGAGAAGATGCTGGTATATTTTTGCTTTAGTCATGGTTACAATAGCTCTTGCTAGAGTCCGCCAACAACTTATATCAGGAATAGGGCCAACAGGGACTTGTGATCGAGGATCTACCTAAGGACAATAAATCTATAGCATCTAAATCTAAACCTGCTAACACATAACCCATCATTGAACACCCATATGGTGAGCCCATTAGAGGTGATCTACAACATGAATCAATAAGTATTAGATAACAGTTCCACCCCAGTATTAGATAGAAGTATTAGTCTAAAGATGCTTTTAGTAATCAAACCTGTGTTGGCAGCATCGCCCTTAGTTTCTATGTTGGCACTTTAAACATAAAAAGTAAATGTAAAAAACTAACCATATGTTTCTTCTGAGTAACCAACCTCTCCTAATACTCTTCTTCACTAGTGTTGTTAATAGGAATTCACACAATATAAATTTCATCATCCATGTGAATTCCACCATGGGAGCTTCGAACCTTTGAAGGTGTCTAGTTTGCTTGAGTAGGAAGCTTAAATAGAATCTTTTGGTTTACATTGCTACCCTTGATAAAAATTTCTTTCAAAGAGGCATGAAATAAGTACATGCTTGAGGGTATTTCTTTCTTTTCATAAACCACACAAAGAAGGCCACATATCTCATCATTTTTTAAAGAATCAAATGTCAATAAAATTCCATGAATAAGACAAATTACCTCTGTGAAAACTTTGATATCAAGACCATTTGTCATTAGCATACTTTTTTTGGCCATGGATTTTGTAGCACACAGTTAGTCTCCTTGACGAAATATATTTTCAACGTAGAATTGTGTGGTATACAATTCCATCATGGGACAATACTAAAGGTATTGTATTTCTATGTAATAGAGAACTTATTTAAATAATCTAAATCAGATAAAGAAGTTACACATGAATTCCTCAAATTTAAGTCTTCTTAAATTATAAATACAAGAGGTCACCAAACATTATAGTGATCATGTCATTCCACCACAACGTTTAAAGATCTCAGAACTACATAGTACACACATATCCCTATGTCAACAATAGAGAGGATAAGGAATGTCTATATGGTTATGGAATACCTTATCTCCAATGCACATAAAGGAAAATTGATGGGATTTTACTACTCATTGCCTTTCAAGGGGAGATGATTAGGAGAGTGGTTCATGTCATTGGGACTACCATGAGAAATCATGAGTGAACTGTGATTTGAACTACCGGACGTCAATCATTCAACCCCCTTAGGAGAGGTGATTAGAAAAAAATCTCGAGTCATCAAGATTAAAATCATCAAAATCATAAGTGAGTGAATTACGATGATTCAAAATTTGTAAGAAGCTAATGCAAACCTCCCAATCCCTTATGAGAATGTGAAGGTTATGTTTAAGCCTTATACTTCATCAACTTAAAATAATAAAAATAAATAAGAGGTTTTATTGTTTTCCTATTGGTATTTCCAAGTACATGTTAAAGCGGTACCCAATAAATAAAGAATTGTGTTCAAATATTGAGCTACGTCAACTCAAAATCCAAAAAACTAGAGGTTGCAATCTCCATCTATTGGGTATGTCAAGAAAATATTAAAAGTAGTAAATCTTCTGGAATTTCATAAATGCTACCATTATGTTAGGGAACTTGTTGGAGCATTGTGGGCACCTATCAGCATTAAACAACCCTCAATATGGCCAACAATACTCTTGACTTCTAACTAGCACACAACAATATCAAAAAGTGGTAATAGCAGTCATATACACTCAAGGAAGAGTGAAATTAGCACTCCTGAGTATTTTGTATGAGTAAGAGGGATATCAAGTTCTATCCATTCTGGTAGTGTAAGGTTGATAAACACAGAGGTCTGGGCACTTAGCAACATCAAATAAATAGTTTTGAGCATAAACAATAGTAAAACACTGAGCAACAAATTTTTTCTCAATGTTGGGTGCATAAAAAGCAATTATGGGTATTAAATTGAACAACGCTACAACCATTGAATAAAAACATGATCAAGCATGAATAATTATGGGTAGTTTTTGAAGTGTAAGAAGTATAAAGAGATTTTAAACAACACTAAAAATCTTTTCGTTAGCAGTCATGGTAGTTTCCTGTGGTGGCATTCCCTAAACAACAATCAACATGGATATCTAGGCACATTTCAACCTCTCCCAAATAGAAACAAAATTCATTGTCTCCAAATGTTGGAAAACACCTTAGCAGTCTAGGGAATATTTTAGACCAATTAAAGGGATATTATTCCAAGGAAGTATTAAACAAATACTTCATCCTCAGGAATGCAATAAACAAGTGAGGCCAGAGGAATTGGATTTAAAATCCTTAGGTAAGTGAATAACAAGTTTATTAGTCATTTTGTGACAAAGTTAATTGGAATTTCGTATTCATTCTTCATGCCTGCAAATATCAAGGGAATCCATGTTATCATACTTCTTGGAAAAAAATCTAGGTGAGGTTCATTGCATGTTAATGTATCAAACCATTATTTTGCTAAAAGCATGAGTTACACTAGCGTTATAACCCTTAGTCTAGTGATAACTCCCATTTGATGTGTCATTCTGCAATTTAGATTGTTTTTATTCTTGCTTTCCACAATGAAAAAAAGGATACAAAATTTTCATTATTTGGAATTGGGAGAGTCCCCATTTAATCACATGCAATACAAGGAATCCAAACACGCACTTTAGCTACAAGAGTGTGCAAAGAGGTTTTGAAAGTTGAGAAAAATGAATTAATTATTTTGCAGCTTGTTTTTATATGCTAGTTGGAGGTGCTTTTGATGTATTTCGCAGATGATTTTCTAAGGGAAGATACACAGTCCTATAGCATCAGTATCTACCAATAGTATTGAGAAATTTTGACAATTCTAAGTATGTCTCAACCTCTTAACAAGAATAAGGAGTATTTCAAGGCATACAAACAATATTGAACTTTTTAATTTTGGCACATCCTACGACTATGTTTGAAATTCTAGGTATTTTTTGGCATATATTTTGAGTAGTTTGTGACAGATGTCAGGACCAATCCACATTATGGAGGTTGCTATGTGTTTTTTAAAACTAAAATCTGATTTTTTGGATAACATAAACATGCAAGGAACCTATAACAACAATCTTTTAAGGAAAGTATTTATTGAACATTGAGGTATCAAACCTTGTTTTGAATTTAAAAAATACATTTAGAAGAGTAGATTTATATTTTGACCTTTTTGTAGCTTGTCTTGTGGCTCAGACATCACCTTGTTTGCAACAACCGTTAATTCATGTCTTAGTTTCCTCTTATGTTAGGAATGGGTGACATCCTTCGAGTCCCTTCCCTTTAAGCACAAGTTTGATGGTTTGGATATAAGATAAGATAAGATAATTTTATTAATGTCCAATGAATGAATCAAAATATTTTCTAGAGAGTATTGTTGGCGTAGAATCAGCTCAGCACACACAGCCTCAGGCTGAAATCTGCCCTGTCATACATTAGATTGTGCCCATATTTGAAGTTTATTTCAAATCTTTGCGTAGATTTTTCCTTAGGGTAGAATGTATATGATTTGAAGTGTGTCTTGAGGAAGTCACAGACTCAGTCTTCATCATTTGTGAAAGATTAAAAGAGTTTAATTTGTAAATAAAGCTATCCTTTATAGGATGGTTGAAGTATATTTCCTTGCAGAGTACCAAATGCGAGTATCTTAAATGATGACCCATATCTACAAGTAGTTTCTCTTGAGCTACATTACAAATTCAACTTTATTATCATTGTACCTAATGTACCCATTTCTACTCATTTTGATCTTGAAACGTTCATGGTTTTTTATTAATTACATTCTTCAAAGATATTCTTGTAGAAATAGTATTAGGGTCCTCTCCCTGGTATTGTACTGTTGTGTTTAGGAATATGTGGAATATAAAAGCATAAACATACATATCTCTTTAGGGTCAATCTTTAAACAAACACTCGCAAATATTATGGAGTTTGGCTTTCCAAAAAACTTGGCATATTCACTTGACTTAACTACATTCAATGAAGGAATACACAGCTTCAACCAAGGAAATTGCTACATTCAATTAGAGTTAGAGATGCAACTTTCAGCTAGGATGGGATATTTTGGAAGAGATATTGATTTTCTTGAAGTTGGTGCCAAACTAGAAAAAGTTGGCTCTCATGTACTACACATAGAGGGGAAAAAACATGCCCTTAATTTGGATGAAAATGTATGCTCTTTTTCGAATAATGAAATATCAAATATAATATGCATTGCATATCCCCTTAGCATTTTCAAGGGTAATTGGCCCACATGTTCACATTAAACTATGATGAACATCTCACAAATCAATATCATAATTCAACATCATTTAAAAAATAAAAATAATAGGTATGTCGCTATAGCGACGCCCGTGTGTACAAGTCTCCGACTGGCTTGCTATACTAGCGATGGAATTTTCGTCGCTAGTATAGAAAGAACATTGGAGATTTGTACATATGGGCATTGCTATTTTTACGACCCATCGTTGAAATAGACATGACCCATCGTCAAAATAGAGTCAACACTTTTTTGAACTAGCGATAACACTTCGTCGGACTAGCGAAAACACTTCGCCGAAATAGCCTGTTCAGTTCATCGAAATAGAGACCACCGTTCATTGAAAAAGTGAGGGAATTTTGTTGAAATAACGATAACAGTTTGTTGGAATAACAAGGGTCATTTTTTAGAATAGCAACAATAGTTCGTCGAAATAGTGATAATAGATGTGTTGTTATAGCGAAGGGGATGCGCCACTATAGCAACATAGTTGATTTTTTAAACAACACACGTTTCATGTATTTTGTGTCACTATAGCGACGAACTGTGGAAAGTGTTGATACAATGAAGAAAGTTTATCCATGAAAAGAAGGGTCATGTTCATCACTATAGCAATGCACAAGTGCTGCAATAGCAATGATTTTTCATGGGAAACATGTGCAGATGTACTAATGGGATGATGGATATTATGTGACCTTTGTGTTTGTTACTAATCATTTTTCCACCGCTCACCCTTATTTCTTTGCTTCATCCAGGTGAAATGCCATATTTATAATTGCATCATATAGACTTGTAAATGGAGGATCTTAACTATATATCACAGAGACAGCTTTTGAAAACAACCAAGTTCCCACTTATTACATGGAATAATAAGACCACTTAGTCGCATACCATAATATTTAGTAACTATAGTTTGGTTCGATGGTCGTTCACTTCATTGCTTTGCCGTGTATGGGAAATAAAGGCTTTCTGTAGGGAAGTAGTGTAGATTCTCTCCTTCTTTCCAATATGGGTTGTTCCTTCCTTTCTTCTCGTGGAACTTCCATGAATCCAATAGGCTGAAGAAAGGCAATACAAATGAATTCTCTGAGTATCCACCAAGCGATTTGCCCTACCTTAACACCCTAAGATTGCCTTCATTGGATCTAATTTTATGACATATGGATCTGAAGTTGGTGTTAGATCAACATAAAGGGAGAAAGGGTAAGGGTTGGTTCAATCTTTCCAATGCATCTAATCGATTATGGATTCAGATCTGACCCTTTGCAACTAGATTTTTCTCGCGACTCGAAACCTGAATGCTCTCCATCCCCTCTATAATTACTGTCGACCTCTGTAAAAACCCAATGCCACCCCCGCTCATGTTTTTGCACTACTTTTCCACTCCTTTGGTTAATAAAACCCCCTAAATATTGCATTTTTTTTAACATATAGAATAAACCCCTCAACCTTGAATATCACCGCAATATAATGTTTCATTTTTGGATAATTATTAATACCCCAATATGAATAGACATGATATGGTATTGGTCTAGCAGTGAATCCCCTATGAAGGATCCACAATCTTCCAAGTGTCTTGATGAACCCATGCCACCTTATTTTCTTATCATTTATCATTTATGAGACCCATTTAAATGTGAAATGGTAAACTAAAGTCGTTTTGGGTCCAGGGATGATTTTAAGGAACCATGCTTATTTAAAAGTGTATAAATGTTGGTGAATATTACCAATTCTTAAAACGCCAACTATAAAATGATTGGCGATATTTTTCAAAAAACATTTTAATTTCCAAGGATTTTATATCATTTATATAATAATTTGGTGGTTTTTAGGGTGAAAATTTTTACCCCATCAAAATTGGGCAAAATAGGGCTTAAAAAAATGCAAAATAGTGAATCTTTTTTGGGAGAAAACCATGGAAACATAGCCCACTGGACTAAAATTCACCCCTAAAATTATCCGTGTTTGGGTCACATATCCCCTTATTACAAAATTTATGTCTCGATCTCAACCTAGGGATTTAGTATGTTTGTGAAACATTATTTGCAAGTAGTCTTATGTGGAAATTATTTAATTGGGGACATATCAATCAAAGTTGTGTTGATAACTGTATTGTAATTAAATCCCACCAGAATGAGTAAGTTAATAAGTGGATAAACACAACCCTTTTATATAAATTCTTTGCAATTTCTGGTAGGAAATTTGTTGAAAGTTATAGTTGTTCCTTATGGATGAAAACTTTGCCATGAGAATTTTCCCTATAAGTGTTGGCTTATTTAAAATGACGCTAATTTTAAAATTCAAATCTTGATTAATATAGATGAAGTAAAATAATTAAAATTGAACCCCTTGTTTGTAGGACAAGGGAGCCTTACTCTCAAAGTCCATAACCCCTCCTTATTTGACCTATGATCTATAATTGTTTATTTAGAATTTGGAATGAGTATCATCAAATAAATTTTGACAATACATTTGTCTCATCTTCCTACAATTTAGGAAGATAATATTTCTTAATCTACTTCAAACTCTAAAATATAATTATTTATCGATATAATGAAAAAAAAACTACTCCTCCATGAAATAAGCCTATATACATATTGCCTTGGTCATATTGTGTAACAAATATTAAGAAAAATACTAAGTAAAATTAGGTAACTAGTATTTTTGAAGACTTACCGATGCAGCTACCACCTGAAAGAAGCATAGAACACATAATTGAGGTTAAATCAGGGGCAAACCCTATCAAGGTTAAACCTTATCGGTATCCCCACCATCACAAAATGGAAATAGAAAGGTTAGTCCCAGACTTATTGAAGTGTGGTGTCATCACCAAGAACAGAAGCCCATATGCAGCTGCAGTCGTGTTAGTATGAAAGAAGGACGGATCATTTAGGATATGCATTGATTATTGAGGATTAAACAAAATAACAATTAAAAACAAATTTCCAATTCCCTTCATCGACGATATGCTGGATGAACTTCATGATGCAAAGTATTTTTCAAAGGTTGATTTAAGGTGAGGGTACTATCAAATCAGGGTTCGATTAGAAGATATCACAAAGACTGCTTTCCAAACTCACGAGGGACATTATGAATTCAAAGTAATGCCCTTTGGGTTAACTAATGCCCCTGCTACATTCCAAGCAACTATGAATGAACTATTTCAGCCCTACTTAAGGAAATTTGTGTTAGTATTCTTCGATGACATCCTTATATACAGTACGATGTGGGAAGAACATTTGAAACAACTAGAAAAGGTTCTATCTCTTTTGAAGGAAAACCAATTCTATGCAAAGAAGTCAAAATTCACGTTTGGGAAGCAAGAAGTAGACTATCTTGGTCATATAATATCAACGGAAAGAGTCAAGGTGGACCCAAGAAAGATCCAATCGATGAAGCAGTGGCCCCAACCCAAGAATGTTTCAAAATTACGAGGATTTTTGGGATTAACAGGTTACTATCGAATATTCATCAAGAACTATGCATATGTCACTGCTTCGCTAACAAATCTCCTAAAAAGGAATTCATTTCTATGGGATGATGAAGCAAAAAAATGCTTTTAAATGTTGAAACAAATTATGTCTTCAACTCTTGTTCTGGCAACACCTGATTTTTCAAAACCATTTGTAATTGAATGTGATGCTTCAGGGTTTGGGATAGGAGCCATGCTAATGCAAGAAGATCATCCAATATATTATTATTATTATTCATATTCATTATTTCAATGATAGTCGGATTCGACTAAAGGACAACCGGATTTGGTTGCTCCATTTGGTATCAAAGCTCGAATTCGGCTCCTTTAACATGAGCTAGGATCTGGCTCCTCCAGCACTAAGCTCGGATTCGTTTTCTTCCACTTGAGCTCGGTTTCGACTCATCTCACATCACCCTTCCACTCACATCTCTCATCAAACACTTACATCCCTACTCCAAAAAATAATAAATAAATAAAATAAATAAAAAATACATAAAAAAAATTCTTCTGCGCACTCTTTCTCCTTTAACCATCCTCATGTCTCCTTCATTTCCATGTTGTCCCCACCATTCCATAGACTCCTCCCTCCTTAGTCTTAGATCCCTTCTTCCATCATCCACGAACTTCCAAACACCTGTCCTCCATCTTCCCCCTGCACCTCCATCCTTATCCCATAATCCATGTGCTCTTTCCTCCAGCACCACACTACACTCTATTTCCCATCACTGTCATGCCATATCACTCCTCCATACCACACACAATCATATATATGTTAATGTTTTTCTTGTATGTTTTATTATGGATTATGTAATGTGGTTTATCATTTGGTTCTTTTTTAGTATGGATTATGTAATCTGGTTCATTTTTTTTTAGCACATTATTATGATTATTGTGATGATAAGTTGTTGAATACTTTAGAAAGAATTATGTTGCAACTTGGATTACCGATATACCATAGATGTATAGTGATTATTTCTTGATGATGTCTTTTTATTGTACAAAATCATAGATATGTAAATGTTTTTCTTGTATGTTTTAATATGGATTATGTAATGTGGTTTACCATTTGGTTCTTTTTTAGTATGGATTATGTAATCTGGTTCATCATTTGTTAGCACATTATTATGATTATTGTGATGATAAGTTGTTGAATCTTTTAGAAAGAATGATGTTGTAACTTGGATTACTTATATAAGATATATGTATAGTGATTATTTATTGATGATGTCTTTTTATTGTACATAATCATAGATATGTAAATGTTTTGTATGTAATTGTTCTTGTGTTTTCAAAGTTATTCAAAACATTCATTTTGTTTCATAAAAAGAAGAAGGAAAAAAACATTCTTAATAGTATTTGTTTTGAAATTTTACATCATATTTGATTTCACATGTTGGATTCAAAACATCATTGAGTCTCACTTAGCTCTCAGTAGAAAAGCCTTAAAAAGAATGCTTAACATAAAAGTTATTTGCAATATTTAGGATGGGTTCTTGGATTAGGGAATTTTAACTATCCAAAAGCATTGTGAATTCAGACATAGTGGCCTCTCTTTAGGTAAATTCAATGGACATATATATGTGCAAATACATTTTTCATAAACATTTTATGTATGTGAATGAGATTACTATTACACTTCTTGACTGGTTTTTTTTTATCACTAGCATAAATTCATTTTAAACCTGGATCTATCAAGCATAGAGAGAAATCCAATTTTTTGAGGTGTGCATTTTTTTACCATGCACTCTACGTACTTGATAAATCTCGGTTTTAATGGATCTATGCTAATTTAATTATTTATTTATTTATTTAAGTTGATATATAATTTATATTTTTTTAATTTTAATATTCTTTTATTTATTTCAGTTATCATAAAGTGACTAAACATTACTAAACTTGATAACTCCTCATGCCTTGCTTCTCTAAGGCAATCATCAAAAAATTTAAATCTAAACCCTATGTAATTATTTCTTTATTATATTTCTTATGACAACTCATATAATTTAATTGATATTGATCAATAATAACATGTTACCTTATAATGTACTTCTAATTTATTAATTGAATTTTATTGTTTCTTTCTTCTAATTTTGTTTTCAACTTTTTTTTATTAGTATATTTGACATTTCTTTGTCCGTGTTTGCTCTTCCACCAGCTACGACTGGTTGGGTACTCTTTCCCTCCGGTGGGCAGGTGAGACCAACTGCCTCTCCCAATGCAGGAACGACAATGAGCCTCATCATGAGCAGTATGTTGATTGTGGGATTATTCAATATCACTATCTGCAAAGTGTGAGTCTTTCTATATTGGCAGGCATGTACTATTGTGTGAGTCTGTCTGTATTTAAATCTAAACCCTATGTTATTATTTCTTATGAGAACCCTATATTTCGTATGAGAACTCATATAATCGATATTGATCAATAGTAACATGTTACCTTATAATTTACTTCTAATTTATTAATTGAATTTTATTGTTTCGTTCTTCTAATTTTGTTTTCAAATATATTTGACATTTCTTTGTCTGTTTATCCGTTTGCTCTTCCACCAGCTACGACTGGTCGGGTACTCTTTCCCTCTGGTAGGCAGGTGAGACCAACTGCCTCTCCCAACGCAGCAACGGCAATGAGCCTCATTGTGGGATTATTCAATATCACTGTCTGTAAAAATCACTGTGTAAAAAAGATGCTTCGTCGCTCCACATGTGAGCAACGAGATCACAACGAATCTCCATTACACCCTTCGATTATGGATGCCAATCGAGTGGAGAGAGGTCCTTATCACTAATTCCCTTGAAAAATTGGCAGCATGTATGCTCAATCGCATGTACAACGTTGAGGATCATTCACATATCCTTATATAAATTTGGATTTTGTAACACATGTCACTAATAGCATGCTATTTATTCTTCACAACAGTCGTAGCCACTCCATTTACCACATTTGAAACATGTGCAGCTCCATCCCATCTTAGCACTCGCGGACCTTAGAACTACATTTGCAACTGTTTGGTTTGCTTCTGCAATTACTCCCAAATCGCATAACCTTATCACACTTAAAGGTCATGGTAAGAACACAATTAAAGGCCAATTAACAACACACTTCTAATTACCAATAAGAATTGAATTCTCACTTGCACAAAATTATATTTTTCCCACAAGGAAAAATCAATTTTATATAAAACTAAAATTACATTTTGCAATATCTTATCAAACTGATTTAAAAAAGAAAATAGGTATAATATATTTGAAAATTTTACTAAGAATGTGTGTTAAACACACACAACATCTCATGTAAATCATTTTTAAAACTGAAAAGAAAAAAATAAAAAAGAAAGACAGTATGAATATCCTTATACATAAAATCTCCAAGGAAATACATTCTAGTCAAAATGAATACAAATATCAATTTGTTCTATAAAACTTCAACAACCAAAAAGAAATAAGATTTATGAGAATATGTGCAATCATCCTAAGTAATCTCATATGTAGAATCATCCTTAGTAAACATATATGGAATTATATGCATGTCCATGGTATCATAAAAAAATAAAAATTGTGCAGCATATGATTACTAAGACAAAATTAAAATCCTCCAACCAAACCTAAAAGAACCATAGTACTCAGATCAAGATCTATCATAATTTTCACTACTTGATGCCACGTTTTCCAAGTACTTGGAGTAAGTTGAATACTTTCCTTGGATAGTGTATCTGCAACACCATTCCTTTCTCTATAAAGATGTTGAAAACAAATTTCCTGAAAAGAAAGTGCAATTACCATCAATTCATCATATAATAGCCATAGAAAAATATTATGAACATTTTTTCCTTTTTCCATCCATTCAATAACCAGTAAAGAATCACCAAAAATATGTAATTTTTGGATGCCCAAATTGAAAGCCAATTGGAGCACTACTTGAAGTGCTAGAAGCTCAGCTTTGTTATTTGAAGATAAGCCTAAACCTTCATTGAAACTATGAAAATATATGTCACCTAGAAAAGTAACCCTCACATTTGTCCCTTGGGAGGGTTTCCTTATGTTGCTCAATCAAAATCTATCCATGCCCTAGATTTATTAATAACATTGGGAATTATGAATCTTGATTTGATAATTTCACCATCTTGGTTGAAAGAATTTAGAATTTCCATAATGTTCATAGCGCATTACTTGGAAGAGGAAATTCGGTCTTCAAATATTATGTCGTTATCAATCAACCAAATACCCCTTCTAACAATAAGAGGGAGATATTTAAGGGCTTTATATAGAGGATTGGAAATACAAGAAAATAAAGTGTACTCTACACTTTCACCTTCCTAGTTGAATATAACCCCAACTAAAATACCATTTTCCTTCCACGCCTCACCAATAAATCAACAAACGGTAGGCAGATTCATCATAGGATTCATAAAGTGGACATCTATTAGGACCCTACCAGTTCCCACCTTCGACACTAGCCAATCATTAATGAAGCGAAAATAAGTTTTAATATCTTTCTAAACCACTAAGACATTTTTATAGGATTTATTTGGAAGACAAATCCATTGCAATACTAGAAGACTATTGATGTATTTTCCTCTTATAAACTTTAACCAAAGGCCCTTACCTTTTAAGATCCTCGAAACATTTTTTTGCATCAAGAGATATTGCAAATGAGTGAAGATTCTTAATCCCCCATCCCCCTAATTCTTTTGGAAATGAAATATTTCTACAAGGCCAAGGAAAATTGATTTTATTTTTGTCACCCATCCATAGAAAGATAAAATAGATCTTTATAATAACAACTAAAGTTCCTTTTGGAAGAAAATGTAGAGAAACCCAATAACCAAATATTGCTTCCGAGCAAAATTAAGAAGAATCAGTCCACCCCCTCTAGAAAGCCATTTGTTGCACCAAAAATATATCCTCTTCTCAACCTTGGAAATAAACAAAAACCAAACTTATTTGAATTATGCATTAATTTTAATAGAGAATCCCAAATACTTAATATATGATTCCAAAGGGGATTCATTAAAAGGAAACAAAGGAGATATATTATCTTTCAAATCCTCATCAATACCCATTAAGGAGACAAATGACTTGGTTGTTAGAATATTGTGAACGTGTGAAATAATATCATAACCAAATATAAACTATGGAAATCATTACTAGTCTATCCTTCTATCTACCAAGCAACATAAAATCATGAAATAAAATTGGAGAAAAGAGAACAACAAGAGAACACTGATATATGTGGTTCACCCAATATGGTTGCATCTTCCATTATTATGAAAATAGATCTCCATGATTACATGGCATCCTCACATATGCATCACATCAAGCTCCATCACCCAATCATGTGTGTACAAATGATATACACAACATGTGATGTGTGATGAAGTACAATAAACACATACCCAAAAGGCTCTCCTTCACCTCTCTTATATACCAAGAGATTTGGATTACAATACATCCCATAACACATGTGGGATAAATGAATTTACACATCTTTATATAGAGAATGGTTACAAAGGATATAATTACAATGATGCATGTGTGATAACTCTATTTTATCATATTAGAGTTATTTTATGCCTTTAAATGATATTTTACCAATATACCACATAAGTCATCATTACATATTCTAACATTAGCCTCATTAATTTTCATGCCTGAGGCCTTGCACTAAAGTTATAAATATACTTAAGCTTAATGGAATCATCAATGGACTTATCACAAAAAGTTAAGATGTCATAAAAAAAAGTGGATGAGAGTTGAATAAAGAAGAGCCCATTTTGATTCCTTTAAACATGCCTCATACATTTTCCTCCTCTAAGGATTTACTTAATCCTTCAACCACCAAAAGAAAAAGAAGAGGGGCCAATGGATATCCTTGTCTTATCCCATTCCTAGTTATAAATAATTCTGATGTTGATCCATTGATAAGAACAATAAATGAAATAGTATGAACACAACTCATAACCCAAATTTCAAAAGTATGAGAAAATACTAGTTGGATTAAAATCAATCGAAGACATAACCAACTAAATTTGGCATATTCTTTGGAAAGGTAAATTTTTAGAATAATAGCAGGTTTCTTTTTATCCTTAACATAATGGAATATTTCCTAAGCAACCCCAACAACTTCATGTATATGTCTTCCATCAAGGAAACCAAAATTTTAAGAAGAAATGGAGGTAGATTTGAGCGATAATGCTAAATTAATTGAGGTAGACGGAGGTATATGGTGGTATATGTTGGCTTAAACTTCGACATAACCAATTCACTAAAAAATTCTAAGATACTGGCCCTTTCAGCATCACCTGCGAGCAAGTGAAGTCTCACCTGAAGTACCTATGGGTACTACAACAACCAAGTTTTTGTTGTAGTGAAGGGCAGAGGAAACTGTTTTAGTAAATAACTGTTCAAAAGAGATTCGGCATGCATCAACAAAACTATGGAAATAACGCATTGTGTACATAAATTGTGCATTAACATTGTAGCTTAGATTAATTGCAGAATATTGATATTACAATTTAACAGTATTGCTCAAATGAACCATAACATTCAGATAACAAACATTCACAATGCACCATGAGACACAAGATATTTTTACGTGGAAACACAAGATGGGAGAAAACCACATAAGTACTTAGTTATTTATAGATCTTGTTACATCAAGCCAGATGGATGTCAATACTTCTTTCTTGAATGGTGCAGTGAAAGAGGAAGTGTATGTGGAGCAGCCACCTGGTTTTGAGAAACATGATAGGGAAACTCATGTGTGTAAATTGAAGAAAGCCCTATATGGTTTGAAACAGGCACCCAGGACATGGTACGACAAAATTGAAAGCTTCCTGATTGGATTAGGCTTTACCAAGAGTAAAGTGGATTCCAACCTTTATTATAAGGTTGAGGAAGGAAACCCTGTAATACTCCTACTATATGTAGATGACTTGTTTGTAACAAGTGAGGATGGCCTGATTGATGATACGAAGAGGAATCTTACTGTTGAGTTTGAGATGAAGGACTTGGGTATGATGCACTACCTTCTAGGCATGGAGGTGTGGAAAAATACAGATGGAATCTCCTTGGGACAAGGGAAGTATGCAGTAGAAATCCTAAAGAGGTTCAGGATGATGGACTACTAGGCCATGACCACAACTATGGCATCGAACCTGAAGCTATTGAGTGATTCTTCATCATAGTCGGTTGATGCTACGATGTATCATCAGATGATTGGGTCCTTTATGTACCTGATGAATATGAGACCAGATATTTGCTTTGCTATGAACACATTGAGCTAGTTCCTGATAGATTCGAGACATGTTCACTTGGTTGCTGTAAAGCATATTCTGAGGTACCTGAAGGGTATAGCTGATTATGGGCTCAAGTATGGGATGGATCAAAATATTAACCTGGAAGGCTATGTGGATTCAGATTGGGCACGCAATGCCATTGATAGGAAGAGCACTTCGGGGTGTTGCTTCACTATGGGATCAGGTGTGATATATTGGTTTAGCAGGAAACAATCCTCTGTGGCACTGAGTACATCCGAAGCAGAGTATGTCGCAGCTTGTTCGGCTACTTGTGAGGAAATGTGGCTGAGGAAGCTACTATTTGATTTGTTTGATCTCTAGTTGGATGCTACTTGTATATATTGTGACAATGAGAGTTGTGTTAAGTTGTCATATAACTTGGTGTTCCATGACAACTAAAAGCATATCAAGATCAAATATCACTATATCAGGGATGTGGTTGAGAGAGGAATAATGAAGCTCTAGTATGTTGTGAGAGACAAGAAGATAGCTGATGTGTTGAACAAGCCATTAGCCAGAGTGAAGTTTGAGTACTTCAGGGAGAAGCTGGGTGTTCTCCAGATTGAGGTTCCTTCCAAGGGGAAGTGATGAGTCTGTGTTCCCTTCTGACATGGTGGTAGGATTGGTTCCTCCCATGGTCAGATGTAAGTGCAGATCCCTTCTGGCATGGTGGTAGGATTGGTTCCTCCCATGGTTAGATGTAAGTGCAGAGCCCTTCTAACATAGTGGTAGGATTGGTTCCTCCCATGATCATATATCATTGCTTACCCTTTCTGACATGGTGGCAAGCTGGGCCTCTCATGGTCATATGTAAGCACAGCGCCTTTTGCTAAATGGTAGATGGTGTTTCCTACCATGCGGGTGGATGTAAGTGTATATCCTTTCCCTGGATGGTAGATGGTGTGTCCTACCATGCCGGTGGATGTAAGTGTAGAGCCTTTCCCAAGATGGTAGATGGTGTTTCCTACCATGCCAGTGGATGTAAGTGTAGAGCCTTTCCTCATATGGTAGAGGATGTGTCCTACCATGCCGGTGGATGTAAGTGCATAGCCTTTCCTTGGATGGTATATGGTGTGTCCTACAATTCCATTGGATGTAAGTGCAAAGCCTTTCCTTGGATGGTAGATGGTGTGTCCTACCATGCTGGTGGATGTATGTGCAGGGCCTTTCCTCAGATGGTAGATGGTGTGTCCTACCATGATGATGGATGTATGTGTTGAGCCTTTCTGACATGGTGGAAGCCTAGGCTTCCCATTGTTAGATGTGAGTGTTGGGCCTTTCTGAGATGGTGACAGTTTGGGCCTCCCATGGTTATATGTGAGTGTTGGGTGTTCCTTTTTGACATGGATGCTGGATGTGTTCCTCCCATGGTTAGATATAAGTGTTGGGAAGGAATTTATAACATGGATGTTGGATGTGTTCCTCCCATGGTTAGATATAAGTTCTAAAGAAAATTAATACCTACATGGAGGCTAGGCCTACACCCACCAAGAAAAATGGTTGGCTTTTTAGAACTTCCTGTGATGAGTAGAATTGAGAGATATCACCATTTGATCGAGATAGAGGAAGCATTGATGATAATGATCCAATAATGATCCATATTTGATAATGATCCAGTGATGATCTAGTGAAGAAGACTTGTTCTGATGAATTGTGTCTAGTGAATACCTTCCTAGCTAAGAGGGAGTGTTGATGTCTTTATAGCTTTGGAATGTATTCACTTGTATATTTCATATATTGTATTTCATCAGTCCCCGATGTTCCAATTGGGAGAATCATTAATGTAATCAAGTCGCGTAAAGTCATAGAGGTTAACCCTCCTTATTGAATAAGGGGAAAAGTCCTCATAGTTATGGGGCACCAGGGTTATTAGACTCTCCTAGAGAATTAGACCCTATTAAGTGATTGTCAAGTCAGAAAATAGTATAAATGGAGAGTGAGACTCTCTATTGGAAACACACACTCACCCAGCTATAGCGCATAGGTGAGAGAGAGAGAGAGAGAGAGAGAATAGCTGTTGGAGATAATATTTTTGTTTTTTTGTTTTACTGCTGCCATTGGTGCTCATTCTATCTCTGAGGAAGTTGCGGGGTTTTATCCTTTATGGTTTTCTTGAGGAAAATATTTGTGCCTATTGTCTCTTGTGATTGATTGACGTGGATGTTATTCTCTCAGATAAGATCCAAATATCATATTGCTTAAATGATAAAAATCTAACATGATGATGATGATGATGTTCATCATCACCATCATCAACACCATCTTCATCATGTTGATCATCATCGTATTCATCCTCATGATAATCATCATTATGATCATCACCATCAACACCATCATCACCATCATCTTCATCATGTTGATCATCATTGTCTTCATCCTCATGATAATCATGATCATGATGTTCATCATTATCGTCTTCATGTTGATGATGATGATCATCATCATAATCATCATCATCATCATCGTCTTCATGATCCTCGTCTTCATCATCATTGTATTCATCACCATTATAATCATCATCACGATCGCCATCATCACCATCATTATCATCATCACAATAATAAAACACTCATCCATAACTATAGTCACATCACCTTTAATACTAATAACATAAGTGTTTTTTTTTATAATTTCTATTATAAACTTTAAAAATAATCCATGAAAATAAAAGCATTTGAAACAACTCAATACATTCGTATCATATAAAAATGCCCAAATTTAAATCCATATATATATATATATATATATATGAGAGAGAAGGATGTTTGTGTCAATTTTATTTATAATAGATTTTGCTTTTTTTTTTCCTAAGAAAAAATCGTAATTTTATTTCATAGTGAACAAAATTACATTCGCATATATATAATAAAGGTATATGAGTACCCCATACATTGCCGATAGAAAAAATAAAAGTTGTTCGATAGTACATCCAGTAAGGTTTTACAAAATTTTACAAAATATGTTTCCAAAAAGTATGAACATATATCATGTATCAAAATATAAATTGAACCAAGAACTATCCTTACATCCAGTAAGTATTGCAGACTTTATCAAATAGAAAACACTACATAAAAATATGTACATGTATCCTATATCAAAATATAGATATCCCCAAGTAGTGCTATCAATCTGTGTCCAAAATAGTGCTATCAATCCTTGTCCAAAATATGAAGAGCTTGATC
This sequence comes from Pseudotsuga menziesii, assembly GCA_001517045.1. Classification (NCBI taxonomy): domain Eukaryota; kingdom Viridiplantae; phylum Streptophyta; class Pinopsida; order Pinales; family Pinaceae; genus Pseudotsuga; species Pseudotsuga menziesii. Next base: position 69,456 of record LPNX010545116.1, on the reverse strand, counting down.
CTCAATGAAGGGTCTATGAAAATAGCAATATTTGCCATCCAAATCTTGTTCTAGGTTATTCCAACAACCAAACAAGAGCTGAGTAGCTTCTTTTGAAAGCCGATCAACCACTCCATTATTTTCCCTGGACACGTGTAAAAGATATATCATTAAATTGTGAAGTACAAGAACCACTTCCTCTAGGATAGAAAGAATCCTGAACACATCACATCTAGAGGAACATGTAGCCCAATCAAGTACAATCATAAAATCACAAAAAAATTGTAAACTGTGACAACGTTGTTCCAAAGAAAATAGGAGTAGAAGTTTCAATGCAATCAATTCAAAAAAAATATTTGATCCTCTCCCCAGTCCATATGATAAATGGAAGTAGTGCAAATTGGAGAGGTTTAAACAACCCCCTCCCCCACAGCTAATTCTGAGAGGAACCATAAAAAAACCCCAAGGTCTAGAAAGGTAAATCTCCTTCACTGGAATAGTTCTTGTAGTGACCAGTATCATTTGTGGAAAAAGTTGAAAGACAACCAAAATATTTGAAATAATCACCTCCAAAGAAAAACAGATACCTTGAAATATGGATTTGTTCATGTCTAGGAAGATACCCCATGATATAATGCACATGAGTTCCTTAAAGGGTAATTCTTTTGTCTCAGCAACCCAAGAGCAAAAATATTCCAAAACATTTTTCCCACCCCAAATAATCCCATCATCGAGTGCTAGCACAACCCCCCCCCCGCAAAATTTGTTGTGTAAAATTACAATGTAGAAAAAGATTTTACAAAGATTCCAGAGAGTTGTAGCAAAGTGCACACCTACCTAGACCCTGAAAAAAACATCTTTGTAATACATCCCAAGTAGGTGATTTATTCTCTAAGCTTGGATTTTGTAGGACACTGAAGCTTCCAACGTTTCTTCCACCACCATAAAATAGACCGATTCTGTACCTTGATATTTAGTTGTATATAACCATGATTCATAGAATATTTCCCTCATGAATGATGTGCCCAGATCAGTGAATCCACTCGAGCAGATAATCTAGTGTGAGTGGTCCTGAGTAAAGATAAATAATGATCCCACTCCCTAGAAAGATCTAGAGATATTCCCAAAGTAGTTCCAAATACCCATTGTTGTTTCCACATCGTCAATTGTTTAGGAACAATCAATTGAGATAGAAAGTTGATCCCTCGAACAGCCAAGAAAGTCCTTAAAGAAATAGAAAGAATGTGAGCACCATTGGAGCCCACCTAGTGGTCTAATCCAATCTGAACCAATCTGTCATCACCCACCCACCAAATCAGACCAGAACTAATGAGTCCAAAGGATTGAATAATAGCCTTCAAAATAATAGAGCATCCCCGACTCTGTTTATCCTCCAACCTGATCCAATATAGTATAGAGAGAGGAGAAATGTACTTCTGCTGGATCACCCGAGAACTATCTATGTGAATTAGTCTCCAAGTGACTTTCGCTGCCAAAGATTTAGCAAATAGAAATATGTTTCTAAACCCCATCCCCCCAAGGCCTTTGGAATAGCTAACCTCTCCCAGAGAACCCATGCCATAATATGATGATCCAAATTCCCCTGCCACAGGTATGCAAAACATGCCTTATGAATTCGTTCCAAAATACCCAATGGTATCCAAGAAAGAGACATCCAAAAAACCAGGATAGCCTCCAATATAGATTTTATAAGGACCAATCTACCATCTCTAGAAAGCCAATGGGAGCTCCAACCCAAAAATATTTTCTCATACTTTTCTAGAACCCACATCCAGTCTGCAATAAAATATGCATTTGGCTTTAGATGAAACCCCAAATATTTTAGTCCATCTTCAATATGAAGTGGTTGAAAAGGAAAAAGTGTGGAATTCCACCGAATCTCCCATGCATCTAGTAAAGAGTAAGTGATGGTATATTTAGCATTGTTGATAACCATACTTCTTGCTTCTTGAAACAAAAGGATTCCTTCGTGGAGTTTATGTATATCTTGACGAAGGCCATCACAGGAAATGAGTCAATGAAGAGTAGGTGAGTGATATACATTACCTCTGAGATCTTAATGTCGTTAAAAGTACCATGATCCTTAGCATCCAATAAAAAATGAATCAAACCCTCAGACACAAGAAGAAATAGTAATGGAGAGAGTGGACATCCTTTCCTCAGTCCACGAATCGAAGTGAAAAAAGGACTAGCAGATGCATTAATGATAATATAAAAACTGACAGTAGAGAGGCAAGCCATTATCCATTTTATAAAATCATAGTAGGACCCCATATGTGTAATTAGAATCCAAATATAAATCCAACTAACCTTGTCAAACTATTTTGAAAGATCTATCTTGATAATCGCTTCTTTCAATTTTCTAGTTTTAGTGCAGGCCTTCCTTTGCCACCTGAATAGTTTCATGGATTTCTCTACCTTCCAGAAATCCAAACTATTCACTGGAGATACAATAGGAGAGTATAACTTTTAAACACCTAGAGATCACTTTTCCAATGATTTTATACATACAGTTACACAATGAGATGGGGCAAAAATCATCAAAATCGAAAGGAAAATACCTTTTGGGTATAAGGCAATAAAAGTAGAGTTGATTGGTCCATGTACATGTCCAACCAATCTAGATTCTTCCACAAATATTAATAGATCATCCCCAATAAGATAAAAAAACCCAATGTAAAATTTAACAGGCTAGCCATGTGGACTCAGACTTTTGTCCTTCTGAAAAGTATGCAGAATCTTGAGAAGTTCATCATTAGTAACAATCTCCATCAAATGTTGATTATCTAAATCAGTAACAAAGCTAGGGAAAAGTTGAGTAGTCCACAAAACTTTGCCAATAGATGGACCTGGAGGGTTCGAGAATAAATCCCCAAAATGTTGCACCCCCAAACCAACCAAATCATCAAAAGAAGAGAAATGAACCCCGTGATCATCATTGAGTTCCCAAATGGTGTTGCATGATATCCAACCCTTTGTAAAAGCTTGGAATTTTTTTTTGTTTTCATCCCCACAAGTAATTAGAAGTGCCCTGGTTTTTAATCTCCAGGCAAATTCTTTTCCCCCCAATAGTTTCTGGCATCTTGCTTCACACTCAAAAACTTCAGCTTTAGTGATCAGGTCTAGAAAACCTAAACCCAGTTGTTTGAGTAGCTGATCCAGAAAAATTTCACAATTTTGAAGATCCAATTCATCATGGACATGCTTATCATGCGCCCAAGTGATAGTAGCTTGTTTTAAAATTCTTAATTTTTCCATGAATTGTACCCGAGCATATACACCATTCCCAATAGTAAAAGGAGTCCAATGATCATGAACCAATTTACAGAAAGAAGGCTCTTTAATCCATTCAGGATTAAATTTGAATGGGACAGGAGGTTTCTTATTCCTACCTTAAATATTGAAGAAAATAGGGAAATTATCATACTCCCTGGACGATCCACCCATTGTCACACCAGATCACACTCCATCAACAAAAAATATGCGACTAGAAATCTATCCAACCTCTTTGCCACCTGATTATCCCTCGTTCTTTTATTCCGCCAAGTTGGGGAAAGATGAATATGATAAATGTCCATTAAATCATGGCATTCAAAAGCATTTGATAAATAGGGATCCAAAGAATCCGACATTGCCCTTGGTCCCCAAACCTTCGCACTACCCAAAGAGAAATTTAGGTCTCCACCCAAAACTATCTTTCGGTTGGAAATAAAGGATTTACCTAATTAAGTGTTCCAAAAGGGGACCCAATTCAAATAAGGTCCATATATGTTTAGGATAGTCAGAACCATACCCAAATGGGCATCAAAAATTTCCATCCCAATACCAGATGCAAAAATCCACATACCCTCACAACGACAACTTCGCATATTCCAACCAGATGCAAGACCACTAGAATGACCACAAAAATCAATAGCCACAAAATTCCATCTAGGAAGTAGTGAATCCAAATTACCAGACAACTCAACATTTAAACCCAAAATCTATTGAAGAAGTACAATGTTAGGACGATTGATGTCAATCAATCTCCTGAGTGACGATTTTTTGGAGGGATTCGTCAACCCGCGATAGTTGAAGGACATAATCTTCATAAGGTAACCCAATCCAGGGCGTTCACTGCTCCAAGTGGCCAGTTAATAGAGCATTGTTTTCCCAATGCAACATCAAGAAGTGCATGAGCTTGTACCCTGAAGAAGTGATATTTACTCCCATGACTCCTCACAGAAGAACAACCTCGAGAAATAAAAGAAAGACCCTTATCCACCACCACCTCACGGTTTCTTAGATTGTACCGAATACTCCTTCCCTCAGATGGGTTGGATGAAGAAATCTTATTAGGGATAATAGATGGTGAGAATAAAGAGATCACACTAGGGATCGAACAAGAAAGCCCCCCAAATATTGAAGAAGGACAAGCCAAGGGAGAGGAGACAAACAAAACATCATCCATACAAATAGGTGCATGAAAAGTAAAATCAGAGGAAGAAATGGGTTCCATTGTACCCAAATAAACAACCGAGTCTGAATTCCACAAGAATGGTATAGACGAACCAACAACAACATCCAGAATAGTAACAGTAGCAGACGAAATAATCTCATCATCCACCTTCTCCCAATAATACGCACCAGAAGGAGAGACTGCAGGCCCCTCCCTTCAAAAAGTTTGCATAATCGACTGCATCCTTGCCTTACTACCAAACATATGTCCTTTAGCCCAAAGAGGCAATGGGAAATATGCCAACAAATGTCCATACACATGGAAATGGTGGCAGTGAAAAGGGACCCCCTCATAATCCAGAATCTATGTAAAAGTCCCAGTCGGTGTATGAATTTTAATATCCTTCAATAGCCCCGATTTTATATCAATTTTGACCAAAATGTGACAAAACGTCATGATCCCAGTATCCTGAAAAGAGTTATCAGTAACAACAAACTCTCCCAAATAATTCCCAATAGCCGCAAACCACGCAAGAGTCCATAAATGCATGGGGAAGCCTGGGAGACGAAACCATAAGGGATCTAGAGCCACCTTCTCTTTCTTGGCATCAAAGAGTGGATCCCATACTTTTTAGTACCAAAGGAACCCTATCCATACTCCATTGGAGGTCCAGTACACGATGAACCATATGAAAAGAATACAAAATAAAAGAGAACCAGCCCTTAGCCAGTACCTTGGTAAGGTCAAGCGACAGAAGGAAGTCCCCCCACTGATTTTTTTCCCACCGATTGAGAAACGACCGACCAAAATCATGGCCATGAGCCTGCGCCCCCACCATAGTAGCAACAAAGTCCACCACATCATCCATATGTAGATCCACACTAAAAATTAAGTAGTCATGGTGATCTTGAGGGTTTACACACTGAAATTTTTCTTTATCGCCTCGCCTGCCTCAATCCGTCTTATACAAAAGAGGTGAGTCCACCTTAGTGATATGTCCTACAACCACCCCAAGTGATATGACCTATGATCTAGCATGAGCAATGGAAACCAAAATCGAAAACGATCCAACCATAGGGCTACTCCTCCGATCATGCCCAAGGCCCCTTGTAAGGAAATCTCCCACAGAAAAAGATGAAGGGATCGACAATGACCTTGCAGTAAATCCAGGTGCCACCAGACCAGGGTTTGTAACTTTAAAAATTTCAGAAGAAACCACAAAAGAAACATTCGCCTACAAACCCAAAGTAGTATCAACACCCTCTAAGACCCCAATCACCCTCCCAGTCGGCCCTCCCAACTCATTCACGAAGAAAGACCTCATTAGAGGAAAATTCAACTTAAAATGGTCCTTTTAACCATAATTCAAATTCCATGTCATCATGTGTTAGCCAATGAAATTGATTTAAATTTGAAATACCGTATAGGTCTTAAACAATTTTTTAATATAAATTTGGGGATAGGTATCATAAAAAAACTATTTCTTTTGTTCGTATTTTCGACATATCTCCTTGTGTTTTTACTCAAATTTCGATCGGGATATCTCCCTGGATGCGAAATTAAATTCTGCATCCAACGAGTACCCACTTGGAATAGTTTTGATGGACCCCACTACCCAAAAAACAGGAAATACCTGAAAAAATGTGATGATGATTAATTTTGGAGGAAGAAAAGCAAAAAACTACTTTTTTTGTTCGTATGTTCGACATATCTCCTTGTTTTTTTACTCAAATTTTGATCGAGACATCTCCCTAGATGAAAAATTAAATTCCACAACCAACGAGTACCCACTCGGCATACTTTTGACAAACCGCGCTACCCAAAAAAAAGAAATACATGAAAAAATGTGATGATGATGATGATGATGATGAGGGTCTTGATGATGAAGACGACAATGACGACGATGACGATGATGATGATGATGACGACGATGCTGAGGGTCATGATGATGAATATGATGATGATGAAGATGACGATGAAGATGATGATGATGAAGACGGTGATGATAATGATGATGATGATGATCTTCATCATGATGACAATGGAAATGGTGAAGACGATGATGATCAACATGATGACGATGATAAAGATGATGGTGATGCTGGTGATCATCATAATTTCCATCATCATCATCATCATCACCGCCATCATCACCATTACCATCACCATGATGATGATGATGATGATGATGTTGACGAGGGCCATGATGATGAGGATCACGATGATGAAGACGACGACGACGATGATGATGATGATGGGGGTCATGATGATCAAGATGATGATGATGATGGGGGTCATGATGATCAAGATGATGACAGAAATGATGATGATAATGGTAGTGATTATGGTGATGATGGTGATCACCATCATCATCATCACCTTCATCATCACCATTTCCATCATCATGATGATGAAGATGACGATGACGATGATGATTATGATGATGAGGGTAATGATGACGATGACGACAATGACGATGATGACAATGATGATGATGATGATCTTCATCACAATGATGATGGAATTTATGATGATGATGATCATCATCATCATCATCATCCTGAGGATCATGATGATGAAGACGATGATGATCAACATGATGAAGATAATGGTGATGATGGTTATGATGATGATGATGATGATTATCAAGATGATGATTATCATGATGATGAAGACGATGATGATCAACATGATGATGATGAAGATGATGGTGATAATCATCATCATCATCATATCCATCATCATTTCCATTACCATCATCATCATCTTCTTCATCGTCATTAAATGGATTATGATGGTTATTACTTATTAGGAATTATAGATTTAGAGTTGAAGTATTTGATGTACTTATAGGGATTAAGGGTTAAATGGATTAACAAGTGTAGGTGCTATATGGACTAAAGGGTACATGGGTTATCAATTATAGGTTTTATGATATACATAACTTGGAGGTTATAATTATTTAGGGCTATATTAATGCTAAGGGTTATAAGGATTAAAGTTTATGGGGATTAAGAGATAATAAGGGTTAGAACTTATCAACATCAACGGTTATAATATGTATTTCTTATATTAAGGGTTATAGTGATTACATGTGATAAAATGTAAAGGATTAGAGATTATGGGTTAGATGTGAGGGATTATAGTGTATATGTGTTATAGTGTTATGGAATAAGGGTTTATAACGAGTAAGGGTCATATGTTAAATGTGTGAATACTATATGTGCATTCATTGTTAGATGTTATAAGTGTCACATTAAAAGTTATAGGTGGTAGGGGTTATGTATTCATGGTCATAAGTGTTAAATTGTGTAGGGATTTAAGGTTATGTTAAGAGTTAGTGGTAAGGGGATATATATGATAATGGTTATATGGATTAGGTGTTAGTAATTAGATATTAAATATTTTTAAATATTAAATATCAATGGTTATAATGGATTATGGTTATAATTTTTTATATAGATTAGGTGTTAGTAATATATATATTTTTAAATATTAAATAGCAAAAATTAAAAAAGAAACCTATTAATTAAAAAAAATGAAAAATGAAAAACAAAAAACAAAATCACGGACATACCTTATCTCACTCTGTCGTTGTGAATTGAGCCCAACTATGCCTCCTATCGCCACTGAGTGGACTATGAACTCTACCTCTCGGCACTGAGCAAACTGTACTGGACTATGAACTATACCTCTCGACACTGAGAGAACTATACTAGACTCTACCTCCCGTTGTGTCGTATATGGACTCTACCTCTCATTGTTGAGTGAACTGTGGACTCTGCCTTGTTTTGGTTTTAAACCATGGACTCCGCCTCCTTTGGGTAGGAAAAAAAGTTGCTACAGTCTATCAATCTAGGCACATAATGCCTCCTAATTGGTGAGTTTATGTCATATCTAATATATCTCTCATTTTAATCATATTCGTTCAAGGTTTTGGGGTTACGAAATAGGTTCAAGGTTCAAGTTTGGGGGAAACGAAATAGGTTGAAGGATTAGGGTTTGGAGGTTACAAAATAGGTTTAAGGTTCAAGTTTTAATTCGTTGAACAATTGTTTTTAATTCCAAATTGTTGAATTATGTGTTCGAGTTGAGGGCTTTGATGAATGTACACATCCCTTGTTGGTTGTGGGAGAGAAGGTTGACTATCCCAGATTATACTAGCTATTACATGTATATTAGAACATGCTTAGTTATGGTTTCTGTATTTGACATATTTTTTAGAATAATCAACCCATAGTATTACCCACTTAGACATTAATTCATTTATTTTTGTCTTATTTGCCTAGTTCATGAGTCCCACCTTGTGCAAGTTGTTAATTGCCTATCCATAGAGGTCAAACTTGCCATATTTGACTCATGTAGCACTTGGGAAAGCCTTAGGAATCAAATCTGCTTTATTCCTGGCCTCCTAGGTGCCCTTCTATTTTTTCTGCTTTATTGCGTGCTTTTTTAGTGTTTTAAGGCACATAGGAAAGCAAGACTTGGTGAGGTGAACTAGTTTTTTGTCCTCTTCATCCTCCACTCTTTTCTCCATGAAAAAGAATGTATGAGCTGCCATTCCACTACTCTTTAGCTTTCCCATGCGCCCTTGCCAATTCGTGAGCTCCATGGGAGATTTGGGATCAGCTTTTTACACCTATGGGGGATTTGCCTATTTTGAGTAAGCCTGCTTTATGCTAGTTTTGGATTCCTCCTTATGCATTCGACCTCTTGATGTATTATATATATTCAGCAACCTATTTTATTACAGGGTTGGATATTGTACACTCAATTAATATAATTTTGTGTTACAGCTCCATATTCAGTCTCCATTGTTAGCAATTTTGCATGATCAATTGATAATTGTTGTGGGTAAAATTAATCTACTAATGGCCTGAATTTCTACATGGTATTAGAGCCATTGTAGGTTGTTACTCTCCTTCAAAAATTGTTTTGCATGTTCGACATAAAGACTGGGAGCCTGCTACTGACAGCCGGGACAAATTTTCTAAAGCTATGGATTCACAGAAAACTATCTTGACTCCCTTCAACTATTTTGAATGGAAAGCAGAGATGGAGATATTTTTGAGAGTGAAATGCCTCTACAGGGTGACTATGGAAACAAAAGCAGAGCCCAATGCAGCTGCAGAGAAGATCAAATGGCACAATCGAAAAGATGAGGCTTATGGCCTCCTATGTCTCAGTATTTCCCGAGACCTCCTTTTCCATATCGATGGATTAAATTCACCGGATCAA
>LPNX010545116.1:0-59585 GCA_001517045.1 Pseudotsuga menziesii | reverse complement strand
AAGGTCCCAAGAAAAATACCCAGAAGAAGAAAAACAAAGGTGAAATGAACAAGTGCTCATACTGTTCGAAGGGCAATCACACTAAAAGCTCTTGTATGAAAAATAAGATAGACATGCTGACCAATATCCTGGAGAAGAATGGCATCTACCTTCCAGAAAGCTCAAAGAAGAGAGAAGGAGGATCAAGTTCCGATGACAGAGAGAGAGTTCATGCTCTAGTTGCTGGCACATCAAGCTCACCCAGTTTTATCATAGATTCTGGAGCTTCAAGACACATGGTTTCGACTAAGGATGCCTTATTCTCACTAGATATGTCAAAAGGACCATCTATTGTATTGGGAGATGACTCTCTCACTGAAAGTAAAGGCAAAGGAAGGATAGATCTTGATCATGGTAAGTTCAGCAATGTGCTATATGTCCTTGGTCTCGCCTCCAACCTCCTGTCAGTGTACCAGATGACCCACACTAGGTCTCCTAAGAAGGTCATATTCTCCCCCGATTAATTTGAGATCACAGAGATTTCAACTGGTAGAGTCATTGCAAAAGGAGTTGCGAATCATGCTCAAAAGGTATACATGTTTTCACACTTCCTACCTTACTCAAACCCCTCTCCTCTTCTCATTCATGCTAATGAAGCCAGCAAGCTGTGGCATGAAAGATTTGGCCATCTAAATTACAAGTATCTTTCTGAGCTTAGTGAGAAAGAAATGGTCATAGGGCTTCCCAAGATAAAATTTTCCAAAGGAGTCTGCCAAGGCTGTATCCTAGGAAAACACCCAGAGCATAAGTTTGAGAAAGCTAGTCATGAGAGAACCTCTGCACCCCTCGAGCTGATTAACAGTGATGTTTCTGGCCCATTCCCTCATATGTCCATGAGTCAGGCCAAATATGCATTGACCTTTATTGATGATTTTTCCAGGTATTGTTGGGTTCATTTCATGAAACACAAGTCTGAAGTTTTTGGCCTATTCAAAGTCTTTAAGGCTTTGGTTGAAAACCAATGTGGAAGGAAACTCAAGGTCCTTAGATCTGACAATGGTGGTGAGTATTTCAAGTTTGAGTTTATTAACTATTGTGCAGATGCAAGTATTCATATGCAGCATTATATCCCCTACACACCACAGCAAAATGGTGTTGCTGAGAGGAAGAATAGATCACTGAAGGAGATGGCAACATGCATGATGGAGGCCAAAACTTTGCCACCAAAGTACTGGGCCGAAGCTATCAACTATGCAGCCTATATTCAGAATACGGTGCCTCACAAACTGCTTGATGGCATGACTCCCTTTGAAGCATGGAGTGGGCACAAGCCAGATGTGACCCATTTCAGGATTTTTGGCTCAAAGGCATGGGCTAGAATCCTGACAGAGAAGAGGAAGGCTTTGTAGCCCCAAATCCAAGAGTGTCTTTTTGTTGGATACTTTGAAGATTAAAAAGAGTACAAGTTGATAAATTTGAGCACAAACAAATCCTTCATTGAAAGGTGTGTTCAATTTGAAGAAGAACCCCTTGCAGAAGTGGAAGTTGGTGAAGCCTCTTCACCACCTGAACCTCAAGAAGTAAGTAAAGAGTTTGTTGAACATGCTGATTCTGATTTGTATGATGGAGATGAATTTATTGCAGACCCAAACAGTCCCACAAGGCCTAAATGGGAATCCAAGACACTACATGCAGCAGGTGAGCTAACCGGGGATCCCAATGACCCAAGGAGGACTAGATCTCAATTTGAGAGTGGTCTGTGCATGAAGGATCCTATGTTTGCTGAAAAATGACATTTGATGGTGGAGTCTGATCCTAAAAAATATGAAGAAGTAGAAGGAGATCCAATATGGCAAGCTTCCATGAAGGAGGAGTTCAGCTCACTCCAAAAGAGCAACACATGGGAGATAGTGGATCTTCCTCCAGGGAGAAAACTAGTACAGTATAAGTGGGTCTATAAGACCAAATTTGCTGCTGATGGTTCAACACTGAAGTACAAGGCTATATTGGTAGCTAAAGGCTACTTACAGGTTCATGGCATCGATTACAATGAGACCTTTGCCCCAGTGGCAAAGATGGATTCCATCAGGCTAGCTCTAGCCATTGCAGCCTCAAAGCAATGGGAGGTACATCACATGGATGTAAAATGTGCCTTTCTGAATGGAGATCTCACTGAGGAGATATATATGCAGCAGCCTCAAGGTTTTTCTACTAACCCTTCTCTTGTTTGCAGGTTGAGAAAGTCATTGTATGGGCTAAAGCAAGCCCCCAGGGCTTGGTATGCCAAGATACATAGCTTCTTGCTATCTCTGAATTTTGTTCGGTGCAAATCAGATCCAAATGTCTATTTGAAGTCTGTTAATGGTTCATTAATAATCATTGTGTTATATGTTGATGACCTCCTCATTACAGAAAGCTCACAGGCTGAGATTGCTTCCTTAAAAGGAGCTATGAACCAAGCCTTCTCCATGACAGATTTGGGGCTCTTAAGTCAATTTCTGGGGCTTGAGATTGCACAAACCAAAGTTGGAATAAAGGTGCACCATTCCAAGCATGCCTTGGATTTTCTAATCAAATTTAGAATGCAAGACTGCAAAGCAAGCAAAACTCCTTTCCTTTCAGGAGTGAAGCTGGAGGAAGATGATTCTCCACTGATGGTAAATAATACACTGTATAGGCAATTGATTGGATGTTTATTGTATTTGACACATACTCGACCTGATCTTTGTTATGCATTAAGTGTGGCTTATAGATTCATGAATCAGCCTCATTAGATCCATTGGAAAGCAGCCAAAAGGATCCTTAACTTTGTTGAGGGAACAAGGACACATGGGATCTTCTATAAGGCAAAATCTGATCTTGATTTGATTGGATTTACTGACAGTGATTGGCAGGTGATAGCACAGACATAAATTCCACTTTAGGGTATGTGTCCATGCTTTCAGAAGGGCCAATCAGCTGGTCAAGCAAGAAACAGAGTGCCATTGCACTCTCATCTACAGAAGCTAAGTACAGAGGAGTTGGTAATGCAGCAACTCAGTGTTTAGGGTTGCAGGGTTTACTTAGAGAGTGTGGTTTCAAAACTGAGAAGTCAACTACCATCTACTGTGATAACCAGAGTACCATTCAAATCTGCAAAGATCCAGTTCAAAAGAAGAGAACCAGACACATTGAGATTCACATGCACTACATCAGAGAGCTTGTGCATGATGGCACCATTCACCTACTCTTCTGTTCATCTTCAGAACAAGTAGCTGATATATTCACCAAAGCATTTTGTGAGAAAACCTTCAGCAATCTCAAATCACTGCTGGGGATTGCTGATCATGCTGTAAAGGCATGAGTGGAGACAAGATTCTACAATTTTGTTTTACAGTCCATGTTTAAGGGAGGATTTTCCCAAGTTGGTTTTGCCTCTTTCCTTGTTTATTTGGACATGCAGTATGTAAAGGGTGACTAAGCCTTATTGCTAGGCCCTATATTTTTTATTTATTACTCATAAAGTTAGGCTTAAGGGGGGGTGTTAGAATAATCAACCCATAGTATTACCCACTTATACATTAATTAATTTATTTTTGTCTTATTTGCCTAGTTCACGAGTCCCACCTTGTGCAAGTTGTTAATTGCCTATCCATAGAGGTCAAACTTGCCATATTTGAATCATGTAGTGCTTGGGAAAGCTTTAGGAATCAAATCTACTTTATTCCTGGCCTCCTAGGCGCCCTTCTTTTTTTTCTGCTTTATTGCCTGCTTTTTCAGTGTTTTAAGGCACATAGGAAAGCAAGACTAGGTGAGGTGAACTAATTTTTTGTCCTCTTCATCCTCCACTATTTTCTCCATGAAAAAGAATGTATGAGCTGCCATTCCACTACTCTTTATCTTTCCCATGCGCCCTTGCCAATTTGTGAGCTCCATGACAGATTTGGGATCAACTTTTTACAAATATGGGGGATTTGCCTATTTTGAGTAAGCCTGCTTTATGCTAGTTTTGGAAGCCTCCTTATGCATTTGACCTCTTGATGTATTCTATATATTCAGAAACCTATGTTATTACAGGTTTGGCTATTGTACACTCAGTTAATATAATTTTGTGTTACAGCTCCATATTCAGTCTCCATTGTTAGCAATTTTGCATGATCAATTGATAATTGTTGTGGGTAAAATTAATCTACTGTTGGCCTAAATTTCTACAATATTGATTTAAGAGTGATTATTCTATACCCATGATATTGGGCAGTATGATTGGGTTGATTCCTATCACTGTTTATTACGTAAATATAACATACTCTTTTATGGAATAAAGGCATACAAGCTCTGTCATAGTGTAGAGTGAATTCAGTACAGTTTTCATTATGTAATTAAGCTCACACCTATTGATTAGTAATTAGAGGAAATTTGAGGTCTAAAATGGGCCTCCTAAGGATAATGATAAAATAATAGTTAAAATACTAAAATAATAGTTATTAATTTTTGAGGAAGAATGAAAAAAACTACTTTTTTGTTCGTATTTTCGACATATCTCCCTGTCGTTTTACTCAAATTACAAGAGAGAGAGCTCATTGGATGCATAATTTAATTTTGCATCCAACGATTACCCACACAACATACTTTTGACGGACCCTGCAATCCTAAAAACAAGAAATGTATGAAAAAACATGATGATGATGTCATAATCACATTTTTTCAGGAATTTCCTATTTTTGGGGTAGCAGGGTCTGTCGAAAGTATGCAGTGTGGGTACTCTTTGGATTTAGAATTAAATTACGCATCCAACGAGCTCTCCCACCTAAAATTTGAGTGAAAACACATGGAGATATGTCGAAAATACGAAAAAAAAGTAGTTTTCTTTTGTGACAAATATGTTAATTCAACCATTATGGTTGACTCATTTTATTGAAATTCTATTGGTTCTTGAATTCCAACTCACAAAATTTATTGTTGGCGCATTTTCCTATAACTCCCATTTTAGACCCCAAATTTCCTCGAATGGTGCAGATTTGTTACTTGTCCTTATTTGAGACCATGTATCTCATCGTTCAATCACTTATTTCCACTAGTTAAATATTGGTGATAAGGTAGTGTACTTATTAGGGATTCACTTATGACATAATCATGGTAGTCCAACAAGATTATACTTAGTTGATACGTAGCATGATAGATAGAGTTGACCAGGCTCATTATTATGTAAACGTTAGCTGCTTACAAACTCGATACTCTGCTTACTTGTGCATTAATATATAGTATATATTATAGAAACATAGGTACCATTCGTCATAAGTAGTGATCTTAGAGCTTATATATGGAACTACTTGACCCTTTTAAGGTGAAGTAAGGTGAAGAGTAACATTATGGATATCGTACTTGATTCCTGGGTATTTATGTCCATATTAGCCTTATCTCTCTAATTGGGTAGTGTATGTTTCAGTATTCCTATGGATATCGTAGGAATTGAATAACATTAACATTACGCATATTAGGATGATCCACTATCTTTTTATATTAGGGAAACAACGTATATAATGTATAGAACATGATATCCTTATATTAGAGTCATTACATGTGCACATGGTTTGTAACAAGCCAACCTATTGCTTCTGATATCAATATCATAGGACTAGAGCCAATCACATGGGGTTATACAGATACTAGTACTATAATTTCACATGTTACCAATATAATGGAAATAGTTCTGATTTCATGTTCATTAACTAGAATGTTAGCACCAATACAATATAATACTAAACAAACATAACTAAGGAGTAAGAATAACTAGTATCTTGAATAAGCTTACACATATACTAAGAAGTAATGAAGCTCACTCATCCCAGAATTAGGTATGAATGCTATCTTTTCCCATAATCAGCTTAAAATTAGAAATGAATGTTGTTTTAGTGATGCGTGAGGCCACAAACAGACCTAGGATTTCCCATAGTGCTATAAAAAAGGTATAGACTTGTCTAAAAAGTAATCTTTGTTATAGGACAAATATTTCTAGAATACCTTTGCTTGTAATTGGTAATAACCCCTGTAACTTGGAATCACTTAAAATACCAAGCAATTTTGGGACTTAAGATACTAGAAGAGATGAAAGAGCAAATAGCTAAGAAAATGATTGTTTTAGGAACTATGAGAATACAAAAGGGGACTGATTTCCTTGTAGCTTATTTAATGGTGTCTCCAACCCATCTTGAAGAAGAAATGGTTTCCTAGAATATCAAGTTGTAATTCTACCTAGATAACCAGATTTAGGAAATAAAATTATAAAGATAACTATAAGGTTTTCCAATTCTTCTCATAGAGATGAATATTTCAATTTGGAAATGTCTATGTCCTATATGCTTGGAGGGGAGGTGTGATGAAACTACTAAATACTTTTTTGTTGTTGATTCAAAAGGCTTAGCTTTATAATTAAATATAATTTACAAGGAGTAATCCTTTACATCACTGAATTTCCTCTTACCACCACAATGAGGAAGGCAATCATATCCAACTAGGCTATAATAGTATAGGACATAATGTACTCTCCTAGAAAGGAACGTAGCATAAATTTGAGCTTCCTAGTATTCCAAGCAACTTTGGAAATCCATTCAATTAAAACCCTTTTTAGGATCCTAAAAGTTTCTTTATATCTCTTTTTCCATGAATAGGATAGAGTTTTCCTCCAGAGAACATGCCAAATGGACACCAATAAATTTCACCTAGAACATAGCATAATTGCTTCTCAACTCACATAATTAGCCCAGAATTGGCTTTCTTCTCATTCTTTTCTACTAAAACATGTCCATAACTACTGTTCAATTGCATAAGTCATCCCATAATATGGATAGTAGGCTATTTTCTGCTGCTAGACACGAGTTCAAGCACCAATAGAAGCCACTTCAAACTTTCTATTCCACCTTTTTTTCTCATGACAGATGGCACCAAAAAATTATTAATATATAGTGGTGTAAGATTTCAAAGTTAGGCATACATATTATGTTGAGTTCTTGGGATTAAACCCCATGGAATACTTTAAAATTGTCCAACACTAGTGAATCAATTTCTTCTCAACTCCCATATGGGCCTTAAAAATTAAGAAGCTCTAACTATTTACCTAATCTGTGACCATGAAAAATCATGCATAGGCCTGAAAATACTACAAATGAATTGGAAAATACTACAAAATCATGCATAGGTCATGACAGGTGGTAAATTGGAGTTTTGTTGAGCTAAACTGGGCTAATTATTAGTGATCAACATTTTGAGCACATCACAGCCTCTTAAGCATTAGTAGATAGTATCTAGGTATGGTACTAATTTGAATAATTTAGGGAGCCTTATTATAAGTCCTAGGTCAGTTCTGTTCATAAAGGCCAACAATAGGAGGCTTGGTTTTCAATTGTGGCCGGGAAACTATGCATGTTTTCATTTTTCTCTCTGCCTTCATAACAACACTCAACAACATTTTAGGGCATCTCTGATTTGAGTTTTGTGCATGGAAGAGACCTGAAATATGGTCCATCCTATGGTATAAATGCATCCATACATTGAGTTTGTCTTCCAACACAAGGGATGGGAAGAGGTTCCAGGATCAATATTTCTCTTTCTTTTTTGGGCAATATTTGACACACCATCAATGATGGACCTATAGAAGATTCTCCATTTTATGGTCTCTGAAAAATGTGTAGTGTGCATAGCAATGATTATTGGTGATATATATATTGTATTTTGATGACAAGAGCCAACTGGAAGTGTAGAAAAATTGTTACTGAGGTGACAGTGGATAACACCCTTAGATTATAGTTTGGCTAGCTTGTTTTTAGGGGCTTAATCACATGTTCTAGATGAATCTATAACAAGGAATTTGTAAAACTACTTTTGGTAGAGCTCATTAATAAATCATTGACGGAGTTGATTGTGTGACAAACTATAAGCACAACTTCTTGTGTTTTTTTTATAGCTAACATAGCTCAAGTCTTAAATGAAACCCCATGCTTATTATGCTCGGTGCACCCATTAGATTTCCTTCTCTTTCTTTGAAGAGAAGGTAGGCCCTACCCATACATACAAAATTGTAGTTTATGTTGTAGGTTAGATATGTCCAACACTAGAAATGGAAGTCAGGCATTTCTCCACTGATTATTCATTTTTTCCAAAACCTGGAAACCCTAATTTCCCTATTGTTTATCTATTGTTATCTCTCATATACCTCTCAACATTTGGTTGTAACCCTAAAAGATGGAATTTTTCCATTCCATTCATGAATAATTCCATTCAATTGAACCCTAAACATGAAGAATTCCATTCAATTCAATTATAAATGATGGATCTTGACACAACTGATACAACCTCAAAACCATAATGGTTATTCGGACAAGATTCAGATGGGAGTTTGTTGTGATGAGTTGAAAGTTTTTATAAGTTATATGTAAGCCTATGGGTGTAGAGTAAAGAGAAAGGAGTGGTCAAGAAAATGAATAATTGGAACAATGAAGACTGGTGAACTGACCTAGAAGTTGTGTGAACAGGTCGGTGTAGTGTTAGAATCTCTCAGAATGTGAACTCATCTATAGAGGTTGGAGAAAGTAATGCATTTTGTCAGATATCCGACATTTATGCTATACCATTGACATAATAAATTCATTTATATGAATTTATCCATGTCTATAGGGAGCACAATATGAGTGTAGACCATATATCCACAGAAGCATTGAATATGAAGGCTGGCCTCATCTCCTTCTAGTAACTTTTAGAAGGAGAAATCATTGAGGAAGGAATGATACAGTTAATTTAAGATCCTTTTTATTTGTGCGAAATAGTATTTTTTGGTTCTTTCTACTATGGGATACATCAGCATCTTTCTTGTTTTAGTAAGGGATATAGAGTTTGTTTTCTTGCCCCCAGGGGTGTGTTTTCTCCACCCTCGATGCCTCCTTGAATAATATGTTTGGTCTCCTTATGTTCTCCATGTGGTATTGCTACTTCAGTCATCTTGGGATTGTGGGTTCCATCCCTCCCCTTGATATATTTTTTGATACTTATGATCTCCACTCATTAGAGGACTGACTTATTTCTAGGACTATGTAAATGTTACCTTTTATTCACTACTGAATATCAATCCAGAACACCTCTTTTTCTTTTGAAAATTGATACATAATATTTGCAAATTATTTTATCACATATATTGAGATCCGTAAACTGGATCTTTTATATTTTTGGGTGAGGAAATAAACTAAATTAAAATAGGTACACCTAAGAATATTGTAAAAAACATAGTTTGTATTTTGAGATTAATTGGCTGAAGCATTTGATATGGAGCGACTTAATATCTATATCATGTTAAAGGACTATGTGTTTATTTGTCATACTAGGGAATTATTGATATTATTCAGGATAATGATATCAACATTATGCCATGCTTATAAGTCTTTCCAATTTTTTTGCTGGTATTTTGCTATTATTTGCCAAATCTTTTTCCGGCCATGGTGCAGGTAGAACCAAACAGGTATTTGTCAAACCTGTCTTCCTCTAGTGAGGGATGTTTGGGAAGGCTAGATGAAAGTGAGAAATCCAGTAGGTCTACAAGGGATATATCAATTAGATGTCATAATATCAGAAAAAATTCAATAAACGCATGGAATTTTTTCTCAAAGGAGTGGGGTCATGTTCCTACGATGATGAGACAATAGGAGACATCGAGGTGCCCTTAAGTTACAAACACCTAGTGAAAAAATGGGTTCCTAGGGATCTTCCTTAATTAAACATCGATTTTTGTGTGAATGAGAGGATATATAGAATTTCATCATCATCATTACATGGATTGGGGTTGTTTTGCATAGATGGAATAAAAGTTAGATACGATAGATGTACATAATTGATGGAGTATGTTGGATCCTCTTACAACTACAGTGATTGGATGCATCTGATCCAATATACATGAAGTATGCATAGATATGGGTTGTTGGCAAATTATATACAACTAAAAGACAAAGCTCAAAATAAAGGAGCAACGTTGTACATTGAAGGAAGGCAAAAAACAACTGGTAATATTGTGGGGTTTATAAATAGTACACAACCAGGGTCTATACTTAAGCAACCCAACTGCATATTTGAGTCACGTGAAGGAAACTATGTCTTTGTATGTGCCATTCAATCAATAGTTGCTGGCAAGGAGCTGCTTATTAATTACAATTTGAAGCGTATGGATACAAACACGGTTAGTATGGTTGTGGTACATCCAACAATTTACCTAGAATTTTATTAATTATTTTAACATCTATAGGATTTTTCGTTAGCCCGTAATTATAATTTTCTATTAAATTTCCTATGTTTACTTCGCAGGGAGGTGATGGGGGGCTCATCACCCCAGCAGAAGGTGAGAGGAGTACATGATCCATGAGGAAACAGGCATACATCAAAATGTTATGTTTTAAAATTGTTTTAGTGAATATTCTGGTTTTGTTAGGTAATTTTTAGTATGTTTTTTATGTAGGGTCCTCTCAGGGGCACCTTGTTATAGCTGATTTCACCACTCCAGGTGAATCACACTTTGTATGGCCTTCCCCTGTCCCGCTGAATACTCCTTGGACCCTATAGACCATTTTTTTCCTTTGATGTTTCCTTGATCATCCCTAAAAACATGTGAAAAATGATACACATGACTTTTAAACCTATAAGCACATATATATCCGGGTTTGACCACTAAAACCGCCTACATCAGGATGTGTGCATAATCCAAATCCTTTTGGAGTTTTCCTTGACATGGATCCGACTCATTTGACTCCTGGCCTTCCCTATGCCTTGAGATCGCTCAGATTCGACCTTTCATTACCACTTTGAAAAGCTATATAAGGAATCCCTTGGTACATTAAAGGCAAGAAGAGAGAATTGAGAGTAAAGAAACTATAGTCCATTGTTGTCTGAACTTATGCTTGAGTCTGCATCCCTTTGTCCCTTGGAGCACTAGTGTGTTCTTCCCAAGCTTTCCTTTTGCTTGTGAGCTTTCTATCGAGAGACGGAGGATTGAGGTGGTGGAGGCCCAAGTGGGGGATTCAGTTTCTCCGGTTCACAGACGTGCTGTTAGAGGTTGTATCTTGTAATCTCTGATTTATATGAATAGAAATATCTTTTCCTGTCCAATAATTTGTGTTTGAATGAATATGTTATCCATGGGATTATGTCAAATGCTTATACATTATTGATTATATATGCTAGAATAGATCTAACACCATAATATATAGAATGCTTGTATTGTTTACTTGTTGTTGAGGAAGTAAGCTATCAGTTCAAGCTGAAGTTGGAAAGCTCAATGGGGATCTACTTCAACCGTCCGGAATAAGGTACGAGGTCTGATCCTTTAGTGTTAGACATTTAATTTCTATTACTTATTAGAAAGGATTGATTTCTAGAGTCAAGCTATTTGTTGTGGTACCCCAAGCCATGAAATTTATCTCCGTAACAGAATTGGTGACTCCGCTAGGAAGTTCCTAGTAGTTGTCCTTTGGGGGTTGTGTTATCGGCATTCAATGAATTTTAATTGCTCTTTCTCTCTTGTTTTTGTGTTGGGTCTGGGGGAAGGTATGCATAGAAGGGTCTGATTGGTGTGAAGTTTGTCTCAGCCTGTCTATTTGCCTTGAGTTTATGCACCTTTCTTCCTGTACGTGAGTTTTTAACTCACGGTCACGTATACACGCGGGTTTCTCTGCAATTTCTGCATATACACGTGGGTTTACTGTGAATAGTTGTGTATACCCTTGCTTTTTCTTTTTTGTGGGAGTTAATTGGTTTCTAGGTGAATTTTGATATTTGCTAAGTCTCCTTTGGCACTACCTTAGTCTGTTTAGACCTCTGTTTCTGACCAGAAACATTTTTTTTTAGGCTAAATTTTTTTTTAGAAGGTTCTTTTCATGGCATTTTCGATTTTTTGTTTGAGATTAGTGCATTAGATTTCTTTTACCTTAGTACTTTTCTTGAGTTCTGTTTGGGTGTGCTTGCAGAGACTAGGGCTCGTAGAATCATTCTTTTGCTTTTTGCATCTCATTTTATTTCAAAAAGTCCAAAAACATTTGCTGATCATCATGCATTGCATTTTCCATCTTTGCATTGCACTTGCACTAGATTTGCTTTGGAGTACTAGTTAGGAATTCATATAGGAAAATTTGCATTCATCATTTGAAGAAAATTTTGGATTTCACATAGTAGCATACCTTGTTTTCATGGACACAATGCATTTGCATTGATTTTTAGGTGTGCATTTTACTTCATGTTGCGTCATAACACCATTAGTTGCATGGTCATATCCCTATTTTGAGTAATAAAGCCAATTAAAATCAATGCTAAATTAAAATGAATTACACTCTTTTCTTTTCTAGGGTGCACCAACAAGATTAAGTTTTAGGATCTTGGAATAGTTCATTGTAAGTTAATTCTCCAAGATCACTAAACAACAACATGTATGTGTCTATCCAGGTGAGTGTGTGAAATCCTTGGTATAACCAGTGTTTCTCAGGATCATCCTCTCAAAAGGGATTTAAGCACCAGGCACTGTGAGGAGTTATTGATTGGGATGACCCGTAGTCATAACTGAGTAGCACCGGAGATATTTCTAGGATTGTATTCGTATCTGGGGGCTTTTTCAAGAGTTTTGGGCTTTACTACCCTGCCCATACGGTGAATCCTACCTGCAACTGTCCGCCTGAGCATTGATTATATTGAGGTGACCTTAGTGGCCTTACCTAGGATATCGAGGGGGTACTTTGCAGGGGTTATTCTGTGGGTGTCCCGGCCAGGTTGGGGTTGGACATCATAGTCACTTTACACGTTGAAGCTGAGGGCCACAATAATTGGTTACATACCTCCACTTGTTGTGTATGGGAGTCTCAATCCTCTCCCAGGTGAGGCATACCTGCTTCATTCGGGAGCTCATTTATCCAGCCCTTTTTTTCCTACATTTGGATTTATATTTTAGTAGTGACTTCTCTGTGCATGATAGTTGGCCTAGGGTTTACGTAAATAGAGAGTCTTTTCTATTTTTTGAGTCATTATGGATTCGGGTGCAACTCCTTGCCGTTCTCGTCTTTTAGCAGGACTTTCACCTTCTACTTCTTGTATTCCTTTGGGAGAGACACCTAGACAGTCCAGGCCGACTATTTCACACATTGATTCACACACCATGGGAAACCATTTAGAAGGTATTCCTGAACCACCTTCTCCCATTTATGTTGACGATGGGGAGTTTACTCCTACTTACGATCCTTCACCCGACTTGGCTGAGTTAGGTCTTGTGATTTTTGAGATAGGAACCATGCACGATAGGCCTACTCACTCTAGGGTTGATTCCCCATTGACGCGTTACCGGTATGGAATGCTAGAGGACGTCGAGACTCATTTTGAACCCACCAGCACTAGCTACGATAGTTATGCTATGTCTGGTTTCCCTACACATGATTTGGCATTTCATGTCGAATCCGACTTCAAGCCTAACACTATGCTTGGGGGCACTCTCATTCCTTACCATGCGGAGAGGTTTGGGAGCACTAGTCACATTGCACCTTCCATCCCAGTGGTGGAAGTTACATCACATATCCCTCCAAGGTCTAGGGTTAGCGATCCAATTAGGATACCAGATCCAAGACGAGTGACGATAGGCAGTAGCACATATATTATTACTCATATTCCTTCGTCCTCCGTCCTGAGTTCTTCAAATGTACATCCTCTGCCTTATTCGCATGGTCCTTCGAGCCGACACATGGCTACGAGTCAGGTCCATACTATGGTTACTATACCAACTATGTCTCAGGTTTACATACCGCCCATTGCTTCGAGAGGCTATGTTCATACTTCTAGAGGTCATGTTAATACTTCTGGGGTGTATATCCCTACTTCCGGTATGTATATCCCTAGTTCCGGAGCGTATCTTCCTACCTATGGAGTGTCTCATGGGGCATCGCATGCGATGACTTATGGACCCTATTATGGGATGCAGTATGAACAGGCTTCATCACCTTATGGACGCGGGTATCAACAACCTGCTTACTCTCCTAATTACGGATTTGTAGCTCCTACTAGTCAAGGTCCACCACACTATGGTGCTTCCAGGGCACCCTATATGGGTCATATGGGAGGAGGACACTATGGCCAAGGCCATGGTGGTAACCAGTCCTATATGAATCAGGGAGTGGTCCATTGAACTCATCATCCTAGGCTCCCTTTCCTCGCAACACTCAATATTCTTGACTTGTCGAGACTGACGAATGATCCTGTGGCTCACGAATCAGCTTGGCCGGCTGTCCCCACTAAGCTTCCTTCGGACATACCTAAGTTCTAGGGCAAACCGAGAGAGGATCCGAGCAAAAATGTTACTATGTTTCACCTATGGTTCTCTTCAAATTCCTCACATTAGGACTCAGTCCATTTGAGACTATTTCAACGCACACTTATAGGTCTTGCCGCAAAGTGGTATATAGAGTTACCTAGGGGAGCTTTCACTTTGTTCAATGACCTTGCGATGAATTTTATTAATCACTTCCTAGCTACCAGTGCGTTATGACATTGGTACTGAATTCTTGTCGACATTTTGGAAAGATAAAGCCACACATATCTATGATTATATTCAAGAGTGGCATAGATAGAAGAGGTTAATTAAATATTTTATACCGCAGAGTTCCTCCTCAAGTTGTCCCTCAAATCGTTATTTCCATATATAGCAAAGCCTTATTTCCACATCCGTAGTGCAGAATGAGGAATAAGCGGTTTTTAGGGCATAGGAACTGGACTTGATTTATGCTTAGTCTAGTTTGTTGTATGATATTATTCCCAATGCTCCTCGTTCCAGTTTCGATCCCAAAGTCAAACATGGACCACATGCAGATGGCATTCTGGGTTGTACAAGTGAGAAACCTACAGATTCGGTTGCAAAACAAGTTAGTCAATTATCAATCAACCAATATGCTTCGGGACAAGCTATAACTTTGTCTCAGCTCGCCCAAATGATGAGTCTACTTTCTATGCAATCGTCGGACCAGAAGGGTAACCAGCAGCCCGGACGGAATAGAAAAAAGGGTAAAAATAATCGAAAGGGTGGGAATAAGAATGAGAATGCTAACAGTAATGGCAAGAAAGGTAAAAATGCTGGGGGGGACAAGCAAGCTAAGTGTAAGGTTAAGTTCCCTTGCAAGTTGTGTAAGGACGATCACCTCACTTACTTGTGCCCTTGTATTGAAGAAGCTTCGAGATTCTTGGCACAGGGCCCAGCTATGATAACTAACCCTTTACTGCATAATAAAAATATGAACTTGAAGTCCCATGACTAGTCTGGTGAGGATCAAGATCCACCAGAGAGTAGTGGTCATGGGTGCATTAACATGGTCCATGCTACGAAAGTTGTGACCCATGCGAAAGATTATGGTTCATCACAACCCAGACCAGGAAAAGAGCCTGATCCACCAGGGTCCCCTTTGCGCATTGATAAACCTACGGATAAACATGAGACTGCACCTCACATTCCTAAGGGAATCCTTAAGCATTCAGGGAATAATTCAAATGCTCAAGCCGCCCAGAACTATTCAGTTGTCAAGGATTTGGGCCACACTCCTTGTGCGATGTCTGCATTGGAAGTGCTTCAGAGTTTTCCTTCGCAAAGGAAGGAGTTCATTTCTGCCCTTGGTGTGAACGATGACGATTCTTCCTCCGTGATCAAATTTGAAACCGTAGGACTTCAGTCTCACTTGCCCTACTATGTGTCCGTTTTGGTTCACATAGAATGTCTTAATATGACCGTCAAGCGCACTATGATTGACGAGGGTGTTTCTGCTTCTGTGATGTCTTTATCCTATTGGAAGGGTCTGGGTTCTCCTGAGCTGTCTAAATCAGTGACCATGTTAACTGCATTTTATGGGAGATATTTTAGGCCGCACGACATTATTCCCTCCCTTAAAGTACGTTTGGGAAGGAATACCGTTGTGATAGAGGTCGACGTCGTTGATGCACCCCTTGACTACAATCTCTTGCTGGGTAGGAACTGGATGTACAGTATGCAAGCCATTGCTTCTTCCTTGTTCCACAGTGTATGCTTTCCACATAACGGGAAGATTGTAAGGATTGATCAAATGACATTCAAGAATCTGTCTATAACCGCATCTTTGGGAGATTCGATCCCGATCATTGAGCACTCTCAGCCGACAACTGGGAGTGTGGGTGTATGCATGTATCCATCCCTCATGGTAAGCTTTAGTTGTCATACACCGATCTTGAAGATAGGATCTAGTTCCAATGAGGCTTCGACATCTACAACATCGGTGTATTTTCGCACAAGTCATATGGAATATCCTTGGATTCTTCCTACATCGAGTAATTCGAGTGAGCCCATTGAGATAAACATGACATTGCTTACAGCTATGATAGCTTATCAAGCTAATCTCAAGTGTGTTGCAGAGCCTACTTCTTCCTCTTCACGGACGGAGGAGGAGGACCCTTATGTGCTGCCGGCATGGGCAATACAGTCTTCTCACACACATGACTACCTTGATATGGTTTTCCCTTCATATGAAGCGATTATTGAGGCTATGTCAGGAGTTGAGCCACCATGGGAGGAACTCCATCATAGATTATACTTTCTTCCAGAGCTTGACTGCTTGGAGTGTGAGGATTTTAGGGTGGTTCTTAGTCATAGAGTTGGTAGTCCTATGGTTCCATTAAGCTCTCCTGATCCGATGGCTGATGGAAAAATGGAAAACATATCTTCAATGATTCCTATCAAGATCTCTCACAATCCTTGCACAATGGAGAATGTCTATATTGGGGTGGAATGTTCCCATGCTGAGATTCTAGAATACACCAAGTTGTTTAAGGAATTCCGTGATATTTTTTCTTGGTCTTATGACGAGATGCCAGGTATTGACCCTCATATTGTCGAGCACAAGATTAAGAATGACCCCAATGCTAAGCATGTTCGACAACATTTACATGCGGTGAATCCTAGGAAAGCACCCGCAAATAAGGTAGAGATAGAGAAGCTATTGAAAGCCGGTTTCATCTATCCCGTTCGCTTGACGGAGTGGGTTTCAAACCCTGTTCTGGTAGATAAAACACAGGGAGAGATCTGCATATGTACTGATTTCCACAATTTGAATCATGCTTGTCCTAAGGAAAACTTCCCCACACCATTTATAGATCATATTTTGGATGAGTGTGCAGGTAGCGAGGTATTGTCCTTTATGGACGTCTTTTCTGGATATAATCAGATACAGATTAAACCTGAGGACCAACATAACACTACATTTATTTGTCCTTGGGGAACATTTGCATATCAAAAAATTCCTTTCATCCTTAAAAACTCCAAAGCTACATTTCAGCGGGCAATGACCTTGATCTTCCATGATCTCAAGTCAATTATCAAGGTATTTTTGGATGACCTTGCTACTCATTCTCGCATGAGAATGCATCATCCCTATCACTTGAGATTGGTATTTGAAATATGTCGGCACTATTTGGTTATATTAAATCCTCATAAGTGCATATTTTGTGTGAAATCAGGGCGTTTGTTAGGATTCATCATTTCTAAAGAGGGTATAAGAGTCGACCCTTTGAAGGTTGAGGAAATACTTCAGTTGTCTCCCCTGAAGAATATTCATCATCTTCAATGTTTTCAAGGCATGGCAAACTTCTTATCAAGATTTGTTGTCAACTTTTCCAATTTCACTAGAGGCTTCATGCATCTCTTGAAGAAGGACACCCCCTTTTATTGGGATGAGTGAACCTAGGAGTCCTTCGATGCACTCAAGCGAGCCCTAGCATCGGCCCCGGTGATTAGTCCCCTGGATTGTAGCCATGATTTTATATTATATGTGGCCACGTCCTTAGAGACGATTGGTATGGTTTTGGTTCAAGAGGATGAGGAGCTCCAAGATCATGTCATATATTATTTGAGCCAAAACCTTATTGATGCAGAGATTCGTTCTTCTCATGTCGAGAAGATTGCTTTAGCTACCGTACATGTGGTTCAGTGGTTGAGACATTATATTCTCCTTCGCCAGACCTTGGTTGTGGCTCATGTCAATAGGTTTCAATTCATCCTCACCCAAAGGATGATTTGGGGAAAATATAATAAATGGATTGTCATTCTAAAAGAATTCGATCTCGAGTTTGTTTCAGCAAAGTTGAAGAAGTCTTTAATTTTTGCAGAGCTTATATAAGATTTCCCAAGCGAGGCCGAGGAGTTGGTTTGTGAAGATATGTTTGTCGATAAACACATCTTCTTAATCTCAACATTAGACCCATGGTATGGGGATATCATAATATATTTACAAACACTAAAGACCCCTACTCACCTCTCGTGAGATGAACGACGACGATTACGTCACGTCTCTAAGAACTACTTCATAGTGGACAATACTTTGTACCGCCGTGGGGTAGATTCCATTTTATGACATTGTTTAACTCATGAAGAGGCTGAGGTAGTGCTAAATGATTACCACGGAGGGGCGTGTGGTGGTCATTTATCTGGGCTTTCTACAGCTCAAAATATTTTAAGAGCAGGTTATTTCTGGCCATCGATCTTTAAGGATTGTGTTGATGCATTCAAGAGGTGTCACCCTTTCCAGGTGTTCACACATAATAGGTGCTCGAAACCTACCCTGTTACATCCCATTATCACAGCTAGTCCCTTCACTAAGTGGGGGCTCGATTTTATGGATTGCAACCCAGCTTCGGTTGGGGGGCACCATCATATTATAGTGGTTGTTGATTAATTCATGAAATGGGCTGCGGCTATGCCTATAGTAAAATACAACGATGAGACAGCCGCTCAATTTGTGTTCAACCAAATTATTACTTGGTTCAGGACTTCGAAAGAGCTTGTCACTGACCATGGCTTGCACTTTCAGAACCGTATGATGGAAGAGTTGGCATCCAAGTTAGGGTATAAGCAAGAGAATTCCTCTTATTACTACCCTAAAGTGAATGGACAGGTAGAAGCAGTGAATAAATCACTCAAATCCATTCTCCAATGAACCATTGCACAAAGCAAG
This sequence comes from Pseudotsuga menziesii, assembly GCA_001517045.1. Lineage (NCBI taxonomy): Eukaryota > Viridiplantae > Streptophyta > Pinopsida > Pinales > Pinaceae > Pseudotsuga > Pseudotsuga menziesii. The sequence continues at coordinate 40,602 of LPNX010545116.1, read as the reverse complement.
AAAAATTGGCACATCATGTTATATCCTACTTTGTGGGCATATCAAACCGCTGTTAAGAATGCCACTGGTTTTTCTCCATATCATCTTGTACATGGAGTGGAGTCGATATTTCCAGTTGAATGTGAAATTCCTTCGTTAAAGCTAGCTGTAGAACTCTTACTGGACACTTCCCCATTGGAGGAGCGTTTGGTTCACCTTGAGCAACTTGATGAGCAGCGTCGAGATGCCTTGGTGGCTGTAGAAGTCAATAAATGTCACGTAAATGTGCAGTACGATAATTTTGTCCGTCCAAGGGCGTTTAGTGAAGGAGACTTGGTCCTTTTGTGGGATCAATCGAAAGAACCCTTGGGGGAAGGGAAATTTAATCCTATGTGGCGTGGTCCTTACGTGGTCAAGCGTGTGCTAGAGAAGGGTGCGTATGAGTTGGTGGATTATGAAGGAATGACCTTGGTGGAGCCTAGAAATGGGCTCTATCTCAAAAAATACTACGCATGATCTTCAGCCAAGGATGCTTATTGTATATTATTGTACAGCTTTTCATAGTTAGGTATTTTTCTTCTCGTGATCGGGTTTGTGATTAGTTTCTTCTTCTTTTGGCAGATGTTAATGGAATCTTCCACCTACATAGGATTCATGGATGGTGCAAGCCATCACACTCAACCTCTGCTGCTTGGGTGATTTATACTCCTATGGGTCAAGTACTGTCTTCAGGAGGCGTATGTCTACGGCCATCTTCCAACAATGTTGTTGAATACATCGTCGTTATCGAGCTTCTACGGGATTCCATTTTACATGGCATTTTGTCTCTTGAGGTACGTCTTGATTCAGAGTTAGTAGTCTCACAGCTCAATGGTTTGTACCATGTTAGAGATCCGACGTTATTGAGAAGATTCTTACGTGTGAGATTGTTAGAATGACAATTTGACAATATAACATATATACATATTCCAAGAAATAATAATCAAGTTGCTGACTCATTTGCTAACTACATGTTAGATTGGCATTTGTGTCATTAACAATAAATTAATCACAAACACAATTTTAACACATGTAAATAAATAAATTGATCACCATAAAACGTTTTATATATACATCCAAAATGTGATAATACATAGTGTCATGATACAAAAGTGGGGCTTTCAAGCCACCATCATATAATACACGGTCGTACAAAATGTATAAACTCCCAAGTGTCTAATCCTATGGAGGAGGAGGAGGGTTGTGATCATGGAAGGTCACTACGACTCTAGCTAGTTGTCGGAATAAACGCAACCATGCGCATGGTACACCCACCACCTACCACTGCATAGCCTCAAGAAAGTCCTCGACTTGCGCCATGGGAACTCTATGTGCCAGTCTCACAAAATTGGTATGAATGCTCTTGGAGATTCCGCTCCACATCCACACCCATGATGTCATCTCCTCTTCCCCTCCTTCTATGACGAGGGAAACCCTCTGGTCGCCGTGCTCCCAAATATGCACACAAATGGTAGATGTCACTATGTATTATCACCCAAAAATATGTCTTTTTGATTCCATATAATCAAGAAAATACAAAAAAAAATTAAATAACTCAAAATTTAAAAAGAGAGGGTTGAGATTCGTTACCGATATCGCCATATGACGATCTTGGTGGTAACGACATGTTTGGGTCCCCCTAGAAATCTATCCCTGCGTAGGCGTAGTCATCGATGGAAACTATCTATTGTCGCCACCATGGAAAGCACTTAGCTGGATATGGTTTGGCCACCCTACCACCCCCCATTCTGCGCATAGCATCTGCCCAATGCCGTTGGTCCGGATCTCGAACCTTATGAAGAGGAACATCCTCTCTGGGGCTCATTCCTGGAACACACTCGAAGAAAAACGTGCTCAAAATACTATTGAACCTGAAGTTCTGCACTCTTCCTGTCTTACACTCACTGAGCTAATGTTTCATGTTTCTCAGTAGTGTAGTGCTCCAGTCATAGATCGTGGGTCTCATGCACTCCAGCGCATAGAACATCAGAGGCCGTGAGGCCTGGTGGAGTGATTCCAAGCCTGCTATCCTACCCAATGTCAATAATATGGCCTTTAGGTCCAGCACATGTATAGTGTTGGTAGGGACCTGACTCTCCACCTTCTCTGTGTCTGGATAATAATACACTGCAATGTACTCGTCGATAGTCAGGCCACCTCTGACCCACCACGAGACCGAAGGTTCACCAGTTCCCCTTGTCTAGAAAGCCCAGTAATGAAGTATATGTCCTCCACCTCTATGGTGAGGGACATCCCATCTATATGGAAGGACTCCGAGTCTAGATTCCAGTAATCCATCAGCATCTGTAATAGTCTTGGTTTGGCCCTCAAACCACCAAGACACCAAAACTTGTAGAGTCCGCATGCACGTAGAGTTTGTTGAGCCATTAAATTGGCCCTTACTGCTTCCTCTACTTCACCATGCTCATGCTCTCTCCACTCTATGACCATCCTACACAAGAAATTGCAAATTTGACCATTAGTTTATTGAAAAAACCATATGCATAGCCTCATACGCGACTGTTTTCAAAACAGCCGCGTATGTACGCGGGTTTGAGGCCATTTTCTGTGTACATCTAGACCTATACGCATAAAAAAACCTCTATTTCCATGTGGGCCACAACGCCCATTTTGGGTTGGCCTAGAAACCTTAGTTGACCATGGAAATTCATAAAAATTATATCAAAATGAAAGAGGAGAGCATGAGTAAATACCTGGAAGAAACGGTAGTGGATTTTGCCAGCTGGATCTCCTGGAATTCACTGTTGAAAATCAGAGTTCAAATGGGTAAAAGTTTCAAATGATTTATAATATTTTGAATTGTTTACTATTTATATAAATTTTTCAAATATTTGAAAATGTTTACCCCCTTTCCTATAGTTTCGACATTTTCTAACCATTTTGGACCGTTTTTGACATAATTCATGATGTAGAGGACCTTTTTTAGTACCGTTTCAGCCATTGGATTGACCCTTTCATGCCGATCTCAGGTATCATATCTAAACTAGCATATAGGTTAGGTTTCACCACCATTTTCATTTTGCATAACCTCATGACCATCTCATCATGACCTTAGGTACGAACCCACTCTATTATGTCACGGAACCTTCTTGCTGCTTTAGAAGTGGCATGATATGAGTGGTAGAGCTTCACCTTACATGGGTACCCTAGTTAGCGCCTTATTTACATTTGGTGCCCATGCTGACGTTTTCTCCTTTAGGGTGTGGGAGTCCATTGTATAGTACTGCCATGACATTTCGCAAGAGCCTCATACTCCTCTTGATCTTTTGCTGGCCTATTTCCCTCAGGACTACCTCATGTCAATTTGTGAATGCATTATCATGAGCTTTGCCTTCCTTATTGAGCTTTATGTCGGCTTCCCTGACATTGCGTTTCAGTCATATAACCCAATATCGTGTCATGTCTAGCCATGCAAAGCCATTTTTTTATATCCTTCGCAGCTTGATTCCCTTTTTACCAGGAGGGGATTTTCCCTCGAGTGTCGATATCCTACACATGTATCCTTGCATTGAGCATAGGTATGTTCCACTACTTGGAACTAGTTTGTTTTCCCTTATGACACTCGTCTCCTCCTAGTTTGTAACTATAAATCTATTTCATTCTTTTTTCAAGCTTTTTAAATGACTGAAAAAGTCCAAAAAAATCAAAAACTAAAAAGCCAGACAAGGAAAGATGTTATCTGTGGTAGCTGTCGAGTCGTGTCGCCTTCGAATAGAGAACTGTATATCAAATCCATTGCTTGGGTTATAGTTTGAATTTAGGATTTGTACTCATTTATTTGAGTTTATCTCCACCAAGTGGTTAAGCTTCCAGTCCCTATGGAGCCTCTGTCGATGCCTCCTGTGTTGCAGAGATGTCCCAGTTTGTATATCGAGTCTATGCTACCTTCATTCAGTCACCATACGCCGTTATGCTCTTGTTCGAAGGAATTTGAAGCTTGAGTTGGCCATTCCTCAGTTATCTTGACTTTGCATGTCAGCCATTCCCGGTACAGTTATTGGTTCATGCACCTTATGATCGAGTCCTTCCACATTATACAGCTTTGCTGAGTACCTCGTGTTGGATGATGGAGGATGCATTAATTCCCTCCTTCAAGCGGATTTTGTCCCATAGACTTCATATCAGGGTGATTCCATGAAGATGGGTAACACTTTTTGGCCAAATTTGGCGATGAAAACCTGATTTTTTACTCATGTGCTAGATAGAAGCCCTCAAAACGCATATATGCCATGTGAATTTTGACTTGCAGTAAGAAAACAAATTGTAGAATATTATGTTGGATTCATAGTGATATTTTAAAAAAAATATTCCGATGTCATTTAATGTGTGAATTTTTGCATTTAATGAACTGTGTGACCTTAAAAATTTGAAGAAGCTAATAAGTGGCTCGTCTCCATGTAGAGTAATTCAATCTTGCATTAATAATTTAAAAAAAATAAATATATGAGCATGATCTACATAAAATGCAGTGTGATGTGCATATTTTTTTGTTAATTTTTTTCGCATTATACAATTATTTATTATTTTTCAAAAGTGACCACATTCGATTTCAGCATCGTTTTAAACACATATTTGTCCACGTAAAGGAATTTTTTCTATTTTTTTAAAAATTGAAAAACCAAAGATACCCTTTTGAAGAGGACACGTTGATATGTGATGTGTGCATTTTTAAGAATTGTTTGGCTATGTATTTTTAACTCTGCGGATTTTTCTTTGAGCTGCTTCGAAGTTGCAGTGTGGTTTTCTAAGTATAAGTTTTAGAAGTAATTAAAAAATAAATATCATATGAATGCCAAAATGCGTGTATGATACGTCAATGGATAGAAGATTCGTTGGTGAATCTATCGGTATCAACTCCGCTCAGTTATGTGCTAGGAATGGCAGGGTTTACACCTCTGCAAGGCACAATAAATTTTCCATTTGTTTGAATGAGGGCTAAGTCTGTTTTTTTAAGCCCTCGACCGAGGTATGAACCTCGACCGAGGGTTTGTAAAGCCCGCAATACCTCGGTCGAGGTATTTAAATACCTCGACCTAGGGATTGATAAAACCTCGGTCGAGATATTAAGACCTCGGTCGAGGGCTTAACAAGCCCTCGACCGAGGTGCGTTTTTCTGTTTTTGCCGAAATGCGCTTGCCAAAAAGTGTTACCCAGGTCCGTGGATTCACCCATCATTTATTCTGGGATTGGAATCTAGAGTCATTTTGAGTGCCTTGAGACTTGCAGTCAGCAGTGGCAGGTTCTCTCGCCATCGACAGTTCTTGGGAATACATCAATGTCCCATGATTAATGGATCCTCTCAAGTGTTCGACCTCAACACATTTATTCACACTTGTTAGTTTGCAGTCTAGTACCTTGATTCCCATTTTCATTATCAGTGGGTGATCTCGTGTCTGTTAACGGTATACATTAATGACTGGTAATCAGACGATGGACTACTATGTTCGACCTCGACACCTCTATTCACATAGTAGGACATGTACTCGTAGCGGTTTGTGTAGAAGACTTTCCAGATTGGTGGCATCTCTTATATGCTACCTCCTTGATCGTGCAAGTGTTCATGAGATTTCAACTCTCGTGACTTGATTCCAGTATATGTCAGATATTTCTAGCCACTATGGAGATCTTGATCTGTTATATATCTTCAGCCACATTATGGAGATCATGGTCCTTTGTATATCTTGATCATGGAGATTCTTATCTATGTATATTGTACGTGGTGATGACCACATATGTGATATAATGTATCATGCCTATTCATGGCCATTGTAATCTTATGTATCCGGGACTGCTATATGTACTTGCAGTGATGTGCAGAGTTGTATTGGTGTACTATGCTGATTGGGTGGCTGGTATTCCATTTGGTATCCTTCATCACTCCACTTCTGGGATGGATTTATAATGTATTTCAGCCATCGTATGACCCCTCTAACCTCACACATTAGGGGGCATCTGTTATAGCTAATTTCACCACTCTAGGTGAATCACACTTTGTATGGCCTTCCCCTGTCTAGCTGCAGACTCCTTGGACCCCATAGACCATTTTTTGTCCTTTGATGTTTCCTTGATCATCCCTAAAAGTATATGAAAAATGATACATGCTTCTTTTAAACCTATACGCGCGTATATACGCGGCTTTGACCACTAAAACCGTGTACATTGGGATGTGTGCATAATCCAAATCCCTTTGGAGTTTTCCTTGACATGGATCCAACTCATTTGACTCCTAGCCTTCCCTATGCCTTGAGATTGCTCGGATTCAACCTTTCATTACCCCTTTGAAAAGCTATATAAGGAACCCCTTGGTACATTGAAGGAAAGAAGAGAGAATTGAGAGAAAAGAAACTATAGTCCATTGTTTCTATAACTTATGCTTGAGTCTGCATCCCTTTGTCCCTTGGAGCACTAGTGTGTTCTTCCCAATCTTGACTTTTGCTTGTGAGCTTGCTATCGAGAGATGGAGGATTGAGGTGGTGGAGGCCCAAATGGGGGATTCAGTTTCTCTGGTTCGCATACGTGCCGTCAGAGGTTGTATCTTGTAATCTCTGATTCATATGAATAGAAATATCTTTTCCTATCCAATAATGTGTGTTTGAATGAATATGTTATCCATGGTATTATGTGAAATGCTTATACATTATTGATTATATATGCTAGAATAGATCTAACACCATAATATATAGAATGCTTGTATTGTTTACTTGTTGTTGAGGAAGTAATCTATCAATTCAAGATGAAGTTGGAAAGCTCAACGGGGATCTACTTCAACCGTCCAAAATAAGGTACGAGGTCCGATCCTTTAGTGTTATACATTTAATTTCTATTGCATATTGAAAAGGATTGATTTCTAGAGTCAAGTTGTCTCTTGTGGTACCCCAAGCCATAGGAATTTCTGTCCGTAACACACCTTCCTCTCGATAAATGTTAGTAGACATCAATCAAGGTGGAAGGTATACACTGATATTGCCATTGTAAAAATTTAGGATGGAAAAACATATCTGTTGTTATGTATTTTCATTAGTATATTCAGTTTGTTTATATAATATTATCCATTTTCCATGCATAGTGTTGATCAAGGAAGCCAACCGACTATTGATCAGCCAGATGCAACATCGAGGAAACATGTAAACATGAATGTAATTCTCCATTTGAAATACTTTAAAATCATACACATGTATATTGTGCAGAATAATGTTTATTTTGTATGTATTTTTTTCATTTTTATGTTTTCATTCATGATAATAATGTTGTCTATTTTTTTTCTAGGATGATGACCAGGGAAAGTCCCCAACTGTTGATTAGATGATTGGAACCTTGAGGAAACCTATAAACCTAAATGTAATTCCACATTCTAAATAATTAAAAATTGTACACATATAAAACATGTAGCATAATGTTTATTTTTGTTATGTATTTTTTAGCTTTTACATATTGTGTTCATTGTGATAATGTTCTCTACTGTTTTTGCAGGTGGTTGATCGGGGTAAGTCCCCAGTTGTTGATTAGAACACACCCTCGTGTAGGCATCAGGTAAAACTAGATGTAATCCTATGAATATATCATGATAGACAACTTTTGTTAATATATTTTTGTGTACACATTATTGCTTTAAAGACTAAGCAATGTTTTATGTATTCTTGTTGCAGACAGGGGATTCAGTTTATGAAATACCATCTCAATACTCTTTGTAGTTTGAGGTATCCCAGTTGATGAAAGATAATGAAATTAGTAGGTCTGCAGACCTTTCAAGGGTGCTACAGAAGACCATGGAAAAACAAAATGGGGAACTGCTTCTTCTGACATTGACAGTTCCACAAATAGAAGATATCAAATCAAAGCTTCAATTGTGGTTATAGAGATGTCAAGAATTGCAAGTAAGTTCCCGAATAATAATGTAAATTCATTCATAACTTTATAATATTTAAATTTTATATGATATTGACCTTATAATACAATGGTTTGTATTTATAGGAAGTTATGTAGTTTTACAGTGGTGGTTGTTGTCCGCCGATTGCACACCAGTAGCAGAAATCTTTCGAAAGTTGTCTCCTCACTTAGGAAAGTGGGAGAGGTGTGACCTTGGGGGAAAGCATAGAGCTAGGTGCTGTCACCTACTCCTAGCTCCTCCGTTTAGGCTAACTCCTAATGAAGCCAAGGGGGTAGTCCCTACAAAAGAGTTTCTATGGCTCTTAAGTTGTTAAAGTGTTTTGATTAGTTGCGGATGCGGATGGGTGTTGTTTAGGAGTTATTATGATTTGAAGTGTTTGTTTATTATGAATATGACACTAAATCAAAAGCAATCCACGTTGCTAACGAGAGATCACACATATAAGCAAAGATTCCAGACTTATAACTTAAGCATTCAAATATAATCAATTGAAATGGAGCATAGACAGTTGATCAAGATAGAAAATTAATCAAATATAACAAAAGACTAGTGCCTTATGGAGTCAAATAAGCACATGAAATAAAGCCTAGGAATTTAACCTAGTGAGTATTAGGTTTTGCAAGTGCTCTTGGTAGATTTTAAGAGTTTTTTGTTTGTGATCTTTTCTTATGGTGGCTGGATGTCCTAACCGATAATACCTTCAGTGGCTCCATTCGAAGACATGACGGACTTGTCTGGGGTCAAAGGTAAGTGTTCAATAACTTAACTACCAGTGCCCAGATTACGTAGCCCGACGCCCACACTTGGAATTTTCCCACATGCCTCAGTATTTATCGAACAACGTCAGTGCGTTGGTTATGGGGAAAAGTTTTAGTTAAGTTGCTCTTGTGGGGTTTAGAGATCCAATGCCATTTCTGGGTATTCCGATCGAAGATCGGTCAGAGCATACTCCGGCAAAGGGGGAAGGGGGTTAATTAATTAAAGGGATGTGAGTTGCAAATTTTATTAAGTTAATTAATTAAAACTCTCCGACAGAGAGCGCTCTTGACCTTGTATTATGACATTGGTTCAAGAGACTTAGATAATATAGATGAAACTAATGTAGGGGTTATGCAAACCTAAGATTCTCTCCGATAGAGAGTGCTCTTGACTTGTGTTTCTGCAAATTCAAGAGTCTTACTTATGACGATTAATTGATTAAACAAGCACAAGATCAAATTAGTTGATTGGACTCTCCGACAGAGAGTACTCTTGATCCACCTTATGGTGTGATTCAAGAGATTTGCACAACTGATTTACTTAGAAAGATAAACAATTGAAAGAACTGAGTAATCAACTTAATTAAAAAGTGATGAATTGACAATTAGTATTCTAAGATTAATAAGCAAATCTAATTTAAGCATGAACAAGTAAACACAACACAATCCTCCCCAAATGGGGGAGGATGAGAGTGGGGACTTAAAAACCCCACTCAAGCACAAGATCTTTATTAAACTTTATTGCGATATGCCTTAAGGATTTTAATCCTTGAAAGGACTTTTCCAATGAAAACAAAGTAACTCTACAATTATTAAAACTTGTAAAAAGGAGAGTGCTTTTTCTTTACTTGAAACTTTTCTTGAAATTTTTCTTGAACTTTATGAAAAGGGAAAAGAAAAAGGCTTGAATGAAAAACAAAAGAACAAGACAAAAGAAAGCTGAAATAAAAGGAAGCGGAGGGGAAAAAAAAACAAGAAAAGGGAGAGAGAAAAGGTGAAAAAGAGGGCTGTCCAAAGGCAAAAAGAGGGCTGTAAAACAGTAAAAAAAAGGGCAGCGAACAATCAAAAGAGGGCTGCAAAGCTGAGTGAAAAGAGGGCAGCGAAAAGGAAAAAGAGGGCCGTCCACAAGGAGGAAAAAGAGGGCTGTAAAATAGTAAAAAAAGCGCAGTGAACAGTCAAAAGAGGGCTGTCCACAAGGAGGAAAAAGAGGGCTGTCCAAAGCATGAAAAAATGGGTGAAAACTAGGTAAAACGAGGGCTGTCCAAAGCATGAAAAAATGGGTGAAAACTAGGTAAAACGAGGGCTGTCCAAAGAGAAGAAAGAGGGCTGCAAAGCTGAGTGAAAAGAGAGCAGTGAAAAGGAAGGAGAAAAGGCCAGCCAAACAAGGCAAAGAAAGGGAAGCCAAAGGATGGAAAGAAGTAAACTAGGGCTTCCTAAGTAACCGGTAACCAAAAGAATTTTAAAGAAGAATTTATGAAAGACTTTGAGATGGAACTTTGGAGGAAGATATCCTTGTTTTTTCCTCTTGAAAAAATCCAAACTCTCTATAGGTCCTGAAAGTCAACAATGTTAGAAGGTTCTTATGATGATGGAGATGAGTTTGATGCAGCTGAGCTCGCACCCTTCTCCAAATGGCGAGATCTGTAAAGACAATCCAACTTGATACCCACTGAGATCAAACAATAAAATCTAGTATGCTAGGAATATGCAAATCAAGATCAATACTTCATATAACTGAATATTTGTACCCATCTAGATTATGATAAACTTTGCATAATAAACCAACTTGACAGCAGCAAATGGTAAATCTTATGTTCTAATAATAGACTTCTAAAGCTAGTTGTTTGATTCAACACATAAATAACAAATTGAAAGCATAGAAAGACATCACCTCATATAACACATCCACCAATGAAGAGACAATCCTATAGACCTCCAAAGTCAAAAATATTTATTCAATAATATAATGATTACAATTTTTGCAAAGCTTCCATGCCCGAAAATCCATGATAATAGAGCTGAAAGAGCCTCTTTTTAACAAATGAGAGAGTGCTAAAACCCTAAAACCAAAAAACCAACCCTAACTAGCTTAGCCACCTAACAAAGAGCCCAGACCTAAACTGGAGAGCTGGGAGTGAGGGGAGGCCTCCACCCAGGCAAGGCGCCCCCACTCCAAACCTGTGCACTAAAAAAAAGCCAAGGATGAGGCCACACGTGTGAGTCTGGATGTAGGTAAGCTCATCCTTTAGGTATGGCAGGAGCTTGAGCTAGGTTTGGGAAGCCCACTGATGGTGTAAGCTTCACTCTTCACCTCGATCAAATCACCAGACCAATGAGAGCTCACCATCTCATCTTTAGCTGGAGATGACATGTCTAATAACTGATAATAAATTAATTGCTCTCTTAATGATGACTGAAGATGAGTTATGATAACTCCAATCATCATAAGTGTTCCATGAGATGTCATTTAGCCTTTTATTTTATTAAATTTGATTTAATTTGGAGATTTTTAGTTTTCTCCGAAATAATCATTTTTTTTAATAAAAATCATTTTTTTTTAAAAATCATTTTTTTACTAAAAATCATTTTTTACTCAAAACTGACTTTTTTGAGTAAAAAGGCATTATGTGTCCGATTGCTAATCTAAAAGTTGGTTCTGACTAGCTGGCTGATCAAGAATGATTTTTGGCTTAAGGTTAGAGCCTTCAATCACTGAATTCTGAGTCCGGATCATGAACGGGTTTTTTCCATTTAATTTATGGAAAAATTAACCCAAAAAACTTAGGAAAAGTAATTAAAAATTAAAAAATATTTTTTCACTGTTCAAAAAAGATTTATTCGAAATTTGTTTTTTATGTGTCCAGATGACTTAGGACATGACCATGATCTATCTAAATAATGTCTAGTAGGATTATAACACTCAGTTGGGCTCTAATAACCCCCCAAGGCCCAGAATTCAAGATCAGGCATTCCAGCTTTGGAGGAAGCGGGAGAAAACCTCGTCAATTATACTCGGCTGAAGGCAAAGCATAATTTTCAGGGGCAAAAAACTCCCTGGAATACCCTATTTGAGATTCTACGTCTTAGGAGACTGAACCACTCAAAAATATCCTACTAGCACATTTTATTACAAACCCCGTGGGGCCATGGTCAAAATTATTCAAATAAAAAAGTGACTAGCCAATATTGGCTAGACAAGCAGACGGATCAACTGATACACTTGAATTAGATTTTGAACAAGTCTATCAACCAGCGGCTCCTCAGGTAACCCAACTTATGGTACAAAATGTTGGATAACAGTGGTCAAGGTGTTGTTGGTCCCAGTGACCAAACCACTCCACGTACACCACATATTGCTCCCTTATTGTCCTATAAACATTCGGCAACACACTCTGTGACACATTTAAGGCCAGCATAGGGTGCATCCGATGCTGACCGACCCATAACATATGTTGCAAAAGAAGGGGTGGATGCATGGTTAGATAGAGATGTGCATACATTTCCTGGATCTTCTCGTGTCACTAGTACTGGTTCAGTAGTGACAAAATTTTTGGTGAACAAATAATTCGTTCCAATAAAGATAGAGAAGATTCCAAGTGATTATACATTGTTCAATTTAGTTTTTATAATTTGTGTCTAATATACCGATAATATTTTTAATGTTGAATAATGATGGCATTAATGTTTTGCAGGAAATGATATATTTTATAAACATCTGAATTATTTGTCCTTGGAGATATTCGGGCCCACCATCTGCACAAGGTGGGACAAGAAGGAAAAAAATTTAAAGGATGAGCTGATTAATCGCTTGGTTGGTCTATTAAAAAATGATACCTTCGATACATAGAGGGTCCTACAGAAGGATAGACAACATGTAACATCCCCGACCCTCCGACCGACAAAGAGGACGCTACCATGGCATTAACCATCTGGGCAACCAGCCCCATGAACATGTGCATGCATAAAATGCTGAAATAAATGCATTGAAGTAGAACATGCACATATACATAATTATCTACCATACACAGTGGAAGCAACATACATTCATACAAGCATTCAACATGTTCATCATAATTCATTAACAGTAAATATAATTGTAGAAGTAAAGTAGACAAGATTACTTATCTTATAAAGAACTCGTCCCGCAACTAGCTATGTTGCTGCAACATTCCACCCAACCATAGGCTAGTGTGCTCCTTAATCTCTCAGCAACACTGCCACCCCCAAGCTGGGCATGATCCCCAAGGAGTAAGGAACAAGCATGCTTACACATAGCCAAGGACACGCAAAACACAGCCAAGCCAACACAGTTGGGTTTATCAAGCCATCAAGGAGCTTGGAAAGGCTAAATGCTAAGCTGGTGAGCCCATTACAGATCTAGGAACACCTACACTAGAACTAGCCTAACTTCTAAGACACCCATACACACCCAACACAAGGAATCAATCCCTTCTCTGCTACACAATCCTTGACGACCTGACTTCCCTTCCAATGCTATTCAAGGGTGGTGGAGAAGAAAGCCAGCCCTCTAGCTCTATCTACATGGTTTCCAAACACATCAAGTTTATCAAGCAAACCAAGCCCCCATCCCTAATCCCAACACAGTCCAAAGACCAACCATTGCATACATGCAGTCACACAAGCGATTCACAGCTTGGGAAAGGAAACCAACTCCTGAGTTGTTCTTGGCCCTATCGTGGCCAAAACGACTCCAAAACAACATACAACAGTCCCAAAATGTAAAACAGAGACAACCAGCAATGTGGGAGAAACAAGAGTCCGTCCTGGACAAAAAATCCACCGAAAATACTTACAGAGTTCGAAAATGGAAGAGAGAAGCCAGGTTCTCAGCTGAGTAGGGGAAAAACATATGCATGAGCCACAAATTGGTAAGGAAAACTTACACACAGTCCTTGAGCATAAAAATGGCTCTTCACAGGAAAAATCATCGGTGATAGTGACCAAACGGCCCCCAGCTTGCTACGTGAGTAACAACAACACAAAACCCAGTGCGTGAGAGAATATTTATGCCAAATCCCAAATACGGATCGAAACACACCAGATTCCTCTGTGTGGAAAATGTGAATGACAGTGGAGACAACTCCTCTTTCCTGGTTGTGTGAGACTAAACAAGAAAGAATCTTGTGCATGAGAAATGAAAAGACAACCGTCCCTGTGTGAGGATGAACATACAATGGAGAGTCACGAGTCAGAAATGTGTGAGTGTTTCAGCACTATCGTGGAGAGAGTGGAATGATGGGCGGTAGTGGTTTTCCTTGCCAACGTGAGGGTCAACCTGTTGGTGGAGTGTGTGTGTGGGAAAGGACTAACAGTATTGCCACACTCCACTCCCCAGCCATAATTTCCCCAACTAACAGCAGAACTTTTAATGGTGGTAGTTGGATAAGACAAGGGAAGGTGAGCAAGTCAAAAGGGTTTAACAGCTAACACGTGGATTTTTCCCCATCGGTTCAAAGTTTGACATCCCCCCCCTTATCCTTGTGATAATCATGCCCCCTTCTCAATTTAGTTATCACGAACATAGCTGGTTGGGTTATTTAATTAAATTGCATGTTTACATGATGCCACAACTTAATATATGTCGTATACCTACGATAGACCATCGACAACGATTCTGTTCGCCGAAACATAACACAACTAAATCGATGGTGGGGATTTTGCCTTTAGCTTCACACCATGATTCATTAAAATATATACATCATGTACATTTAATGCAACAGGGTCAAAACCGGGGTGTTACATTCCCCTCCCCCTTCAATAGCAGTGTCCTCAATGCTTTACAAAATTTGAACAAAATGCTACACTGGTATCACCTCAGTGTTTCATAGAATTGAACAAAAATGGATGTGCCAATCGCATGGCATCCTCTAGCTCCCACGTAGCCTCTTCAGGTCCACAGTGCTCCCATTGCACTTTTACCTGACCTATGGCCCGGTTCCAGACATTGTGACCTTCCTATCGAGGATGTGCATTGGCTCGGTTCAGAACTCTCCCTTGGGTTCCACCTGAATCACATCCCAATTTATCACATGGTTAGGATCATGTACATATTTCTTAAGAAAAGAAACATGAAAAACGTTATGAGCTCTACTACTAGCAGGCAATGCAAGTCTATATGCAATAGGCCCTATTCTCTCAAGCACTTCAAATGGCCCACAATATCTAGGTGACAGCTTGGCACAACTTCCAAGCTTCAAGGAACTTTTCTTTTCCCTCACTCTGAGGTAAACATGATCCCAAACACTGAACTCCCTTTTCACCCTATGCTTATCTGCATAGCTTTTCTATCTGTCCTGTGCTGCTTTCATATTCTACCTGATCTTCACAACCTCTTGCTCCATTTTCTTGAGTAATTCTGGTCCAAGCACAATCTTGTTCACTGGGTTATCCCAAGTCATAGGTGTCCTACACTTTCTTCCATACAAAGCTTCATACAGACTCATCCCTAAGGATGCTTGCTGTCGATTTTTATAAGAAAACTCTACCAAGTGTAAGTAATCTCCCCACTTGGTTGGTTTGTCCATCACGTACATGTGAAGCATGTCTTCAAGCACCTGATTAACTCTCTCTATCTACCCATATGTCTAAGGATGGTATGCAGTGCTGAAGTTTAGATTTGTACCCAAATATGCAAACAACCTCTTCCAAAAATTGGAAGTGAACTCGACATCTCTATCAGAGACTATTGCCTTCGGCAATCAATGGAATTTGAAAATCCCCTTCATGAAGATCTTTGCAATGTCACCCGTCTTGTGCGTATACTTCACTGGTATAAAATGTGATGCCTTAGTAAACTTGTCTACCACAACCATTATGGATTCATGTTGTCTCCAGGTCATTGGCAATCCTGTAATAAAATCCATGGAAATAACTTCCCATTTCCATTTCGAAACTGGCAAAGGCTACAACAAACCTGTAGGGTGTTGATGCTCAACCTTTAACTGTTGACATTTCATACACCTTGAAATGTACTTAGCCATATCCCTTTTTATTCTTGGCCAAAAGTACTGCTTTCTAGCTGTAGCAATTGTCTTCTGATATCTTGGGAGACCAGAATATAGAGCTTGATGGATTTCATCCATAACAACTCTCCTCAAACCTGCTACATTCGGAATATAAATTATACCTTTGTAAGTGATAAGTCCATCTTCTTCTAATTTATATCCCTCATACCTCTTCTCAAGACTTTTCTGTTGCAATTTGTCTTTTACCTTCTCATACAATTCATTTCTAGCAGCCTGACTAACAATCTGCTGCCTCAAATCTGGTTGGAAAATACTAAGAGATGCCACATCCATTTCTTGCACCTTCCTGCTGAGTGCATCAAATACCTTATTCTTTTTCCCTTTTATGTGCTTGATTTCAAAATCAAATTCACATAAAAATTCCAGCCATCTTGCTTGCCTAGCATTCAGGGTAGGCTAATCAAATAGATACTTTAGACCACAATGGTTTGTTCTAAGCTCAAATCTTCTACCCATCAAGTAATTCCTCCACATCTTGAGAGCATGTACTATGGCTGCAAGCTCTAGATCATGAGTGGCATATTTCTTCTCATGCTCCTTTAGCTTTCTTGACTCATAACGTATCACGTGGTTGTCTTGCATAAGGAGTCCTCCAAGCCCTTGTCCACATGCATCGGTACACACCACAAAATATTTCTCTTGGTCTGCAACTTTCAATACGGGTGCACTGGTGAGAATATTTTTCAACCACTGGAAACTTTATTCACACCTCGATGTCCATTCAAACTTTATCCCCTTCTTTTGCAAAGAAGTGATGGCATGTGCAACTTTGGAGAATCCTTCAATGAACCTTCGGTAGTATCATGTAAGTCCCATAAAATATCTTACATCTATCACATTTCTTGGAGTAGGCCAATTCATAAGGGCTTCAATCTTTTTAGGGTCCATAGATATACCCTCCTCTAAGATAGTGTGACCCAAATACTGAATTCTATCTCTATAGAAGTCACACTTGCTCTGTTTCGCATACAACTGGTGCTCCCTGAGAAATTGTAATGTCAACCTCAAATGCTCTTCATGCTCCACCTCATTCTTAGAATAAACAAGAATGTCATCAAGGAAAACAAGAACAAACTTGTCCAAATACCTGCTGAAGACATTATTCATAAGGAACATAAATGTAGTTGGCGCATTTGTGAGACCAAATGGTACCAATACAAACTCATAATGCCCATACCTTGTCCTGAAGGCTATCTTATGAATGTCTTCATCCTTGATTCTCACCTGATGGTAACCAAACCTCAAGTCAATCTTGGAAAATACCTTTGCTCCTCTCATAGCAATACTTAGCCTTCGTTATTGCTTCATCAAGAGTTCTAGGTTCATAAAGCTTAATTCTATCTTTGTAAGACTGAGGTAATCCACTCAGAAAATGTTGGACCTTCACTTTTTCATCTCTGATGTACTGGACATACCTCAATAGCTCCAAAAAATTATTTGCATACTCTTCCATGGTTTGCTGTCCCAATATCAGCTCATGGAAATCCTTAATCTTGTCATCATAATACCTGTCAGAGAGGTATTTCTGCTTGAAATACTTCTTGAACTGTTTCCACTTAAGTCTCCTTTCACTGATCCTCTTTACTTTCTTGAAGTGTTCCCACCAAATGGATGCTCTTCTGTTCAGATTGAATATGGCAACTCTTGCCTTCATGTTTCCTGAATAATCCTGAACTTGAAAGTACTTCTTTATCCCAAGAAGCCAAGCTTCAGCTTCTTGTCTAGTCTTTGCCTCACCATCAAATGTAGGAGGTTTAGCCTTCTTAAATTCATCCTGAGAGTGATCCCTATGGTGTCTCTTTCTTTTTATTTTGTGAGAAGAAGAACTAGAATCCTTGCTGGATTCTTCAGAGTTAGGTGATCCACTAGAATCCCTTCTCCTTCTCCTAGTACTGCTCTTACTACCTTCTGGTCTTGTTGTACCTCATCAAGAGTCTATCTTTCTCTGTAAGTCTATCAAACTATGCAACATAGCAGCATTCAACTGATGCTACTCTTCCCAGGATTTAATCAAGCTTCTCATGGTGGCTGCAACATTTGGCGGTGTCTCTTGGAATCTCCTTCCATTAGACTCTATGTCATCATTTTCATTGTGGACATTTTCTCCTATGGCGTCTCAGGCATGCTCGTAAGAATCCAAAGCATCATATCCGTCATGGGTTCTCATAACTGAACCGCAACTTACTTACCAAACTGCACTACCCAGAATACTACTCTTGAAGATGACTATGATTCTGCAAACATGTTAGTAACACAACTGTTAGATGCATAACATTGATATAAATCAGAATTACTTACCTTCTCCTGGAAAAATCATAAAATAAAAATTTCCCAAATACTATATTTTCTTCATCAAAGAACATCTGTCTAAGGGGGACGACGGAGGTCAAGGGGGCTTTCCCCCTTGTGGATTCCCTCTGCCACTACAGGAAGGGTCGAGGGTAGTGCCCTGGTTTTTTTTTTGTAAATCTATGATTTTCGTGCAATCTGGTGCATAATATCATTTCCAATTTCTTCTTTTCAACCCTGAAAATCTACTGAAAAACCACTGAAAATCCCTCTGAAAAACAGTCGAAATCCACTGGGAAATCCCATGGAAAATTGAAAATTTCCTTGTACAGGATCAGGTCTCATTCTAACTAACATTTTGACATTTCGACGATCAACACAACTAACTTCCTCCGCTGCTCATCAGCAATCTGTTCTCCTACTTTTCTTCGGTGTGTCGGATCCATAGTCATCTAGGCTTCCGATCTTTATCGGCAATGCCAAGATACTACTACGTTGACGATCGGATCCTCTACTCATCGGGCAGCTAGTTCCATGGGCAACCACAATGATGAGCGTGTGAACTCTCTATGTTTTTTGCAATGTAACCTTGTTGGTGGATCGGAGCAATTGATCACTGTGTTTCAGTGACTCAAAACTGAATGGGTCTACCGTGTCGGTGACTTCAACAACTAAGTTTTTCCGATGGTGGTACATCGGAAATTGGAAGCACTGATTATTACGGCATAGACGTTCAGATGTGTTGTCCATCGGATGGATAGTCTCTTAGGAAGCCGCAACGAAGGTCGCACGAACAACTAACTTCTGTTGATCCAAACAACTAACCATCACTGATCATCGATGGCCTTTTTCGACTAGTCCTTCAACTAAAAAGGGTCGGCATTTCGGTGGTCTTCGGCTGCTCTCCGCCGAAACTGCGGCTCCAGCTTCCACTAACTATCGTCGATGGCCAACGATCACTTAGAGAAAATTCACAAGTTCTTCCTCCTTCGGGTGATCTTTCATCTAGGTCTCCCCTACATCGAAGGTGCTTCCCACTTGGCCTTCCGATGGGCTGATGGTTTAGGCACTTAGACAAAAAATTTCAACAAAATTTTCAAGAAATTTTCTACCATCAATATCTAATCTTAGCTAGGCAGAAGGAAATCCTGCCTCTGTCATTGCATCTTCATGGTCCATTTAGGCCCATGCTGCAACATGAGCTCTGATACCACAATGTAATGTCCTTGACCCTCGGACCGGCAAAGAGGATGCTACCATGGCATTAACCATCCGGGAAACCAGCCCCATGAACATGTGCATGCATAAAATGTTGAAACAAATGCATTGAAGTAGAACATGCACAGATACATAATTATCTACCATACACAGTAGAAGCAACATACATTCATACCATACACAGCTATGACGCTGCAACGTTCCACCCAACCATAGGCTAGTGTGCTCCTTAACCTCTCAGCAACGCTGCCACCCCCAAGCTGGGCATGATCCCCAAGGAATAAGGAACAAGCAGGCTTACACATAGCCAAGGATACACAAAACACATCCAAGCCAACAAAGTTGGGTTTATCAGGCCATCAAGGAGCTAGGAAAATCTAAATGCTAAGCTGGTGAGCTCATTATAGATCTAGGAACACATACACTAGAACTAGCCTGACTTCTAAGACACCCATAGACACCCATCACAAGGAATGAGTCCCTTCTCTGCTACATAATCCCTGAGGACCTGACTTCCCTTCCAGTGCTATTCAGGTGTGGTGGAGAAGAAACCCATCCCTCTAGCTCTGTCTGTGTGGTTTCCAAACACACCAGGTTTATCAAGCAAACCAAGCCCCCATCCCTTCTCCCAACAAAGTCCGAAGACCAACCACTGCATACACGCAGTCACAAAAGCGATTCACAGCTTGGGAAATGAAAACAACTCCTGAGTCATTCTTAGCCCTATCGTGGCCAAAACAACTCCAAAACAACCTACAATAGTCCCAGAATGTAAAACAGACACAACCGGCAACATGGGAGAAACAACAGTCTATCCTAGACAATGAAGCCACCAGAAAGACTTACAGAGTTCGAAAATGGAAGAGAGAAGCCAGGTTCTCAGCTAAGTAGGGGAAAAACATATGCACAAGCCACAAATTGGTAAGGAAAACTTACACATAGTCCCTGAGCGTAAAAATGGCTCTTCACAGGAAAAATCATGGGTGACAGTGACCAAATAGGCCCTAGCTTGCTGCGTGAGTAACAACAATGCAGAACCCAGTTCGTGAGAGAACATTTACACCAAATCCCAAATACAGATCGAAACACACCAGATTGCTCTGTGTGTAAAATGTGAATGACAGTGGAGACGACTCCTGTCTCCTGGCTGCGTGAGACCAAACATGAAAGAAGCATATGCGTGAGAAGTGAACAGACAACCATCCTTGCGTGAGGATGAACAGACAATGGAGAGTCGTCAGTCGAAAGTGTGTGAGTGTTTCAGCACCGTCGTGGAGAGAGTGGAATGATGGGTGGTGATGGTTTTCCTTGCCAATGTGAGGGTCAACCTGCTGGTGGAGTGTGCATGTGGGTAAGGACTGACAATCCTGCCACACTCCACTCCCCAGCCATAACTGCCCCAACTAACAACATAACTTTTAATGGTGGTAGTTGGATAAGACAAGGGAAGGTGAGCAAGTCAAAAGGTTTTAACAGCTGACACATGGCTTTTTCCCCATTTGTTCAAGGTTTGACATCCCCCCCCTTATCCTTGTGAGAATCATGCCCCCTTCTCAATTTAGTTGCCATGAACATAGCCGATTGGGTTATTTAATTAAAGTGCATGTTTACATGATGCCACAACCTAATATATGCCTTATACCTATGGTAGACCATCCAAAACGATTTCGTTTTCCGAAACATAACACAACTAAATCGATGGTGGGGCTTTTGCCTTTAGCTCAACACCACGATTCATTACAATATATACATCATGTACATTTAATGCAATGGGGTCAAAACTGGGGTGTTACACAACATATCAAGATTGTCTGAGACCAATATAGGGCTCACCTAGAAAAGAACCCTAGGTATGAGTGCCCTCCAATGGTTCCATATAGGGAGTGGAAATACCTAGTGGAATATGGAAAAGAGAAGGGTCTAAGAAAAGAAGGAAAGATACCACCAGGAACACAGAGGTATGTAATAAATTCCAAAAAGTAATGGTAAGGCTTATTATTATTATTTTTTATATCAAATTTGGAACATCGACTAACATAATTCAACACTTAGTTAGGTTGTCAGACACATCCAAGGAAACCAAGGAAAGAATGGAAAATAATTGGTCAAAACAAGCTTGGTCCTAGTGGATATTCGAACTTGGCGGCCCGATATGTAAGTATCGAAAACCCAAAACCGTGTCCAAATAATATACAAAAACTTATTTTTTTTTATTCTGGAAAAAAATGTAAAATTAATGACATCATGGAAATATGTAGGCCAACTGGTTCAAAAAATTGCACAGTGAGGAAGACATGAAGCTAGGATTCGAATAGGGATTTGATGCCATTGTTGAACAATGGAGAAGCTTGTCTGGGCATACTGCACGATCTTCTGCTGATCCATCTAGTGCATAGGTATATAAAACTATATATTTTAATGATAATTTATTAATTCTCTTGCAATTAATTCGTTATAAAAAATTAACTTAAATTATTTGTTCCATTTTCAGCAAGAAAGTAATGATCCCGTTCATGTCGAGGATGTACACCAACTAGATGAAGATCATGCTTCGATTCCCAGTAATGAATTTATTAATATGCTACAATTTTGTATAAATAATTGCAGATGATGAACATTAATTCAAATTCTACACTTCAACTACAAAGCATGTAGATGTAGATAACATTGAATAGGTTGAGCCTATATAGGATAATGATGAACATACTGATGTGCCCATGCCAGGTAAAAAAACACCTTTGTAATGTTTTTTTAAATGAATTACTTGTATTTATATAAAGAAAAATAAACTAATGAAAGATTTTGACATTATTGCAGAAATTCATCGCCCCTTGCCACAAGCTCAACCTTGCAAGCAGTCTAGTAGGGAGACCGAGGATGAGATTCTGGAAGATGCACTTCTAACTAACTATTTAAAGATAAGAAAAGTAAAAAGGAAGTGACTAAACAAATTTTGAGTAATTCTGAATTATAATAGAAAATTTTAAATGGTTTTTTCCTCTGTTTCATGAATGAGTGGTTAAATGAATGCTTTAATGAATGGTTTACTTATTTTTTTTTATCGGATATTGACTAAATGAATGGTTTAATGAATTTTCTTTTCAGCTGTTGAATGATTGAATGGTTTAATGAATGATTTAATGAAAGCTTCTTTCAACTAATGAGTGAAATAATTTGCAGTAAATTGTTATTTTCAAGTAGATGCATTGGGTTTGGGGAATTGAGAGTGATGTGAGGGGGGGGGAGGGCCCATAAGAGCTTCCACCTTCATGTGGTTGGTCCTATTTAGTATAGAATATTAAATTATACTCGAAACAATTATATATTAATAATATATTAAAAACAGTTATTTCTATAATTTTAGTGTTTAATTTTTACTATTGTTATTTGACTCCTCCATTAGAAATTGTTACAGATAGCATTGAGAAACATTTTCATAGTTAAGAGGAAATAAATAGTGTTTTGGTGTGATTCATGACCTTATATACATAGATTTTTTGGTTCTCCATGTTTTATCAAGTGATATATTATTAACAATTAATTTACTTGAATAGTTGAATAGTATTCTAATTTACATTGTAATAGTATTGTATTTATTTAGATTGGTTTTGTTATTTTTATAAACAAACAAATATTTATTTGATGGGTCCTAACATGAAATTATTGCAACAGGACAAAATTTGAAGTATGTTGAATGATGTTTTGAAAGGTAAAGAAGAAGAAGACAATGCGAAGCTCCACAAATCAAGGTATAATTACACTTTATTTTATTTGATTGAACTGTGTATTAGGTATTTGTGCATGTGCACACATGCACATTTAGTTGATGATGGTGATTACCATACATTTAGGTGAACTTTGTTCTATCAGATCTATAAACTTAACTTAAATAGTTTGATTTATCAGGTTGTTTCTATGATTGAATAACTTGGAAAAGAAACTTCTGATATTTATGAGTTAGTAAGTTGTAGAATCCATTCTTTTCACAAATATTTTAAAAAATAGATCTAATGTATTTGTAGGACAAGAAGTCCAAGAGAGTACTTTTATAATGTATATATATAGCCTTTCCTTTATGTCATTCCAATAGTAGCATTAGAGTATGGTACTTGTGAGCTATTAGAAAACCCTATTCTTAGATTGACAGTATGAGGGTGGGGCCAAGTTTCATTTTGGGTTCACTGGGCACAAAGCCTCAGTATGGTTGTATTCATGGCTTGATCTACATCTGAAAGGTATGTTTTAATAGTCCACCCAACATGATGAAATTCTTTTGATATCTCATTAATCATGAGTCAACCATCCACACATCCCACAGATTGAACGTTGATAAACTAGGGAACTTACCAACAAGATTCGTCCATAAACTAGGGTACTTACCAACAATGTGCACTATGTCATACTAAAAAAAAATTAGAATAAAAAACCCTTTTCATTAGGTTGGATCGACACCATATTCTCCAAGAAAGAAACCCATAAGTCTTCTACATATTTTATAATGATGACCATAAGCTATGAAACCCTCGTATCATGATATGTAATAGTCATTTTCCTCCTCCTTTAATGGTTGTAACTACTGAACATTAGCACTGTGTAGGGTTGTAACTGTTGAACATGTCAGAGGAACTTTCAGGCATTCTCCACTTTAGTAAGCAAAGACTGAACATTACCACTCTAAGGAACGTAATATTGCATTTCTTAATTGGTTGGTCATAGATCATCCATGGTGCCTTGTCCAATCTATCAAGGATTCTCTCAACCATAAAACTAGCAAAACCTTGGACATGAACCATTGTAGATGGATTTAACTCAAGGTCTTAGTCCTGGATCTTGGTGATCCACCTACCCCTTGTCCCACTATTCTCTTATTGCAAAAATATATCCTTCACCATGGGATGAGGAATGTAGGCCACTGTCTTAGCATTCCAGAAGTGATCATGAAAGTAGTTAGGTGCCTTAACCAAGGAATAATATTTTGTTTCCATTGAGGCTTAAGTCAACCTTTCCCCCTGAAGTGCATTTCTCATGAAAGTAATTGGTTGCTCACTCCCTTACTAATTTTTTTGTAAGTAAAAAACATAGAATTTTCTTGATATATATGCAAAGGATTTCTTTGCTTCTTCTCTCCACTTCTTCATACTCAATCTTATAAAGATGATTTAACCAAAATATTTCCCTAAAAGAACCAGGAAATGTTTCATCATATTCAAGATTGGTTGTAACCAAAAGTTTCAAAAACATAATTGGAAACAAAAAGGCATATATGAGGTTTCAAAAACATAGTTGGAAACAAAGGCATAGATGAGAGGAGTACCATTTCGAATTCATTTAAATAGGAATGGAAAATTCAAGTCGTGATATTTATTCAACATATTTGATATAGACATTCTAATTTTCACAAAAATAGGAAATGAAACAGTTTACCGAATTGATGCAACCAAAGACAGATTGAATGGCTTGTTTTCTTTTAGAAAAAAGAATCTCCTAGATACCCTTCACTTTTTTAGGATCAATCCTTACTCCAAGATTGTGTTCCAAAATCTTACCTTCAAATACCACCAAGATGTTTTTATAAAATCAGCGATATGCCCAAGGATTTGCACCTGTCAACAATATTGCTAGGTGTTCAATATGATCATCCCTATTCTTCGAAAAAATAGTGTTATCGTCTTGGTACACTAGTATGTACTCATTAGAGAGAGCAAATTCCATAGTACATTGGAAAGTGGCTTTAGAAATTGTCAATTCAAAAGGCATCCACACATATGCATAAGTCCCCCAAGGGGTAGTGAAAGCAATTTTATATCACTCATTAAAACAAAAATTATATAGATATGAAAAGGAAGGGTCGAGGACATGAATGGGACAATGGAATGTCCCATTTCAGTAGTGATCAATCCTCTATCAAAGAATTAGTTATTTCTTAAGGCCATCATTTGTTGAGTAACTTTACTCATAGAAAAATTTGATAGATTCTTTGGCCCTATACATAGAGCTTCATACAAGTGGCCCATTGTGGGATTTTCCCATTAACTAAATGGAGAACCTTTACCAAAATTTTGTTGATTGAGCACTCTTCCTCCACTCTTGCCAAAATCCATCTTGGTTTATGAGTTTTTGCTATAAGAACAACCATGCCACTCATAAGAAAGAAACATCTCTTCAGCTTCAGTTCACAACAATTAAGGGACAGGAGGGAAATTAAATTGGTGTAAAAAATGTGTAATTCTACGGTGCAAGAACTCCTTGTTCCTTGTGGATCACCTCATGAGATGAAGGACAAATGCATGGTTATATATGTATTTGGTCATGCTCATGCCTTGATCAATGGTTTCCTTGAAAAATGTGAGTTTGTTGATATCCTCGAGAATCAATCAATGCAATGGTAAACACATGGAGTTGAAGACAATGTGGGGTGCTTCTCTACTAGCAACTTGCCTATGCCTACATAGTTAGCAGCACTATTGGTGACTACCTGCACCACACGCTACACAATGATTTGAAAAATTCCTCCAACTAAAAGTAGAATAATGCTACATATTTAACATGTATATATGCATCATAAACTTTGTGCCCTTTTCATAATTTACTATGAAATTAAGAACGCCCTTGCTCTTCCCATATGTCCAACCATCAGACTATACCATGCATCTAGTTACCCCTAATTATTTTCTCGACTCCTCTAGTTGAGCCCCTATATAGGCCTTTTCCTTCTGAAGGAGTGTACCACCACTACTTCTCATAGGTAAGGGGCTTTATATCGTAGGACAATTGGACCAATAATAGTGTCAGCAACAAGTATACCCTAGGAGAAGACATGACTATTGGAAACGGTCAAAGATTTGTTGCTCTAAATGATACCTTGCCACAACTATCAACTTATTCCTTTTTTTATAACCACTGATTTAATAATGGATGGTTGTGACCCCTATTTGATTCTTGGAATAAAGACATGAAAGGTGAACAAAGATGTTGAACCTGTGGATTTCCTCTCACAATACCCAGTCTGGGCTACACTTATGGCTCTATGGGATCTAGCAATTCCTCCAACAACAATTTTCAAGTTTTTAAGTTGCTGACCCAAATTTATTTCTAACTCATGAGGAGCCCCATGGCATCTTCAATAATTATGGGGATGCTACTAACTATAACATCATGCCTTGGGATTCTTTCCAAATGGTATTTCAAGTGGTAAATCCCTCTTCATATCTGTTCCACATAGCTTACAACATAATTTCATTATGTCTATCCCATCCATAGGTTCATCATACTGTCAAAATGGGGTTTTAGCCTTTGGCATATTGCCAAATAAATGACTAATTTCAATCTTCAAACATAGGGAAAAAAATGAACATAAAAGATTGCTGGAAAAAAAACAGGCCTATGTTTTCTAAAATTGTTCTATAATCCATGAAAAAAATGATAACTAGAGGCAAGTAGTATGCACTTTGCAAACCCTTGCATAAATTTGGAAAAAATTAAGTATTATGTTGATTAACACATACCTTTGGAAATGAAAACAATAACCCCCCAAAAAATTACTTTTAAACCATTATTGGTGCTTTTCCATGCACGATTGTCTATTTCGCATTAATTAACAATTATTTCTAATTAATCTTGATTATTTCAATTTTGAAAAAATCATGAGTTTTTGCCTGTAATTAATCATTTCAGTATTTAGATCAGGATCAATAATTGATTAATTTGACTAATCCTCAATTTTTCATCTATGATAATGATTATTATTAGAGTTGTATTTATATATATTACAATTCACCTAGGGGCTCATCTTTGTATGTGGGGACTTCCCTTCATGTTGTTCCAATAGTTTGGGTGCTTGGGTATGCAAAGAAACATCTGTATCTCTGAGATCTTGAATGCCCCCGAGGGTCTGTTGAAGGAAATCCCTTGTGTCATGGGGATTTTCTTCCAAACAGCCTTTCCAGTTTTCCATTATTTTTTTTCTTTGATAAAAAATCCTTGAATTTTTTATTTATTTTATCCCTAACAGTACACCCCTAAATTACCATTTGCTAACCCTAGTAAAACTTTTAAACACTAAAAAAAGAACATTTCTGCACTATACTAAACCCAAAACATAAATAACACAGAGATAAGATTATTTTAATGTCCAACAACTAGAGCAATTTGAGGAGGCACAAGTTGCATTTTCAATTCCTAGGAGACATTTATGATTTTCATTTTCATCTGGTGCAGACTAATTGTTTTCCATCTAGCAATTGTTCAAGGAATTAGCTTTTTAGTTTGAAGATGCAATCTTCTTTCTTATTCTCATTTCTCTCTTATTGTTCTCATCTTTTAGTGGAAATAAAATCAAAAGAAACATGGAAAAAAATCTAATATTCACTAAGCCAGCCATAAACCACACAGGATGGAATACTAATTCCGAAAAACCCCTCCTACCAATTGTGACAAAAACCACAAAATATTTAAACAAAATGGTGGGTCTCATAAATGGAAATGTAAATTGTTGATGCTGCATTTTTTGGAAGTTATACCCAGATACCCTTGTATATCAAGATCTTCTCGGTACAACACGTCCTAAGGTCAAGGTGTAATTATTTAGGTAAGACACTAGAATTTGTGGATTGTATGGAACTTGAAGTTAGTTCAATTTATGGTTGGTGTTTATACACTTCAAAGTCTTTTCAAAGTAGTCCATCGACTAAAGAAGTGACAATGATTTTTACATTGCAAAGGTTACATGGAAAATAAATGGGTAAATAATGACATGGAGAAAATAAATGTTTCCAAAGGGAAACCAATAGAAGAAAGAAGTGAGGATGACAACAGTGAAGATGAATCATCTGATGAGGTGTTTTGTGTTGTATAATTTATAATTGTATAAGGAAAGGTCTTTATTATATATCTAGATTCTAGAATCTATACAATATGAATTTATGTTAGTGGGTTTTTTTTAGCATTGCTATACTTTTCAAAATGTTCACAATAGAGTATTTGTGTTGTTATTTGGATTTGTAATTAGGAGCCTATAGAAAAGGTTTCCTAGCCAAACAAAAAACGTAGCAAGCTTCGAAACTCAAAAGGCATGTGCATTTTTATTA
This sequence comes from Pseudotsuga menziesii, assembly GCA_001517045.1. Classification (NCBI taxonomy): domain Eukaryota; kingdom Viridiplantae; phylum Streptophyta; class Pinopsida; order Pinales; family Pinaceae; genus Pseudotsuga; species Pseudotsuga menziesii. The sequence continues at coordinate 12,278 of LPNX010545116.1, read as the reverse complement.
GTTTCCTTTGCAATGATATGAGTTGGTTGTCAATAATTTTTTATTTTGCTTTGTTAGTTAGGTCTTCATGGAAATGCTTTATGTTTTGCTGCACAAAATGCAGGAGGGATCATGAAAGCCTCTTCCATAAAGGAGGAGAACAGTTCTGAGGAATCTGAGAGAGAAGACTATGAGGAATCTAAAGACGAGAAAACTGTTCAAAAGGTAAAATATATTCTGTTTGGTTTGGAATTAGGATGATAAAAAATGAAATAGGTTCTTTTCATTTGGAATTAGGATGATGCTGGTGAGTATTTTTGTAAATATCCTTTTTATCTATGGTTTGATTTATTTGTTTTTATTGAATACTTCCTTCAACTATTAATATAATCAATAATGAACATTGTGGGCCGTCAAATAGACCAACACAAGCAAGAAAAAAACATACCGGGCTAAAACTCTATTATCTGTTCAATCCGACCAAGTGAACTGTCTATCAAAGTTTCCATAGGGAACAACATACAACAAAATCATAAAACCATAACTCCATAAGAGCCATGCATTCCACTTGGAATCAACCAATAAAATCCTTTAAGTTTCCATGAAAATTCCCAAACAATGTACAGCAAAATCATAAAACCAAAACTCCATAAAATCCATATAGTCCACTTGGAATTGATCGATAAATAACTTATGTTTCCATGAAAATGCCAAAAAAACAAAGTTCATGCATAACCATAATATAATCAAATAACTGTTGTGATGAAGATTCATTTAGCGACTTAGTTACCAAAGATGACAATATGTATGTTCTTGTATGGAAATATGGGTTAAGTGGGGATACAACTCTACTTTTCATGCAACCTGGGAATGTTATGGTTGAGTTTTCCTATGTTTTCTTTTTTTATACATTAGAAATTCCTCAGAAAAAGGGTCTGTGTGTTCTTTTTGTTCAGTAGGATGACTCAAAATGGGAAGAGATTCCTCAGAAAAAGGGCCTATATTTCATATCTTGCTGATCACATCCTTATTCCAGACCATAGGAAATTCCAACAGGAAACAACCTCATACTTTTAGCGTATCCTCTTCTACTCAATTTGTGGCTACAGGAATGTACCTTGGACTGTGATTTCTATGAGCTTGAATTTCTCCAAGTCATGCTACAGGTTCCCATGTTAAGCTACAGGATGAATTAAGACTTTACTGCTAGTTTATTGGGTTGATATGACTATTCACTCTAATACCATAACCATAAGCTTTGAAAATATTTTTAGTGTGCTTTAGATGCTTCGATTGATGGAGTGCTTCTAACAATTTGCACATCACTCATTACCTTAATTGCAAATATATACTTCTCTCATGCTTTCACTAAGACTTGAACATGATGTCTACAACATAGAAATTTACTAGATCTTTTAGATTTTAAATGTTTACCTTAACTACTAGATGTTGAATGGCTTTCAAATACTGTTTTTCTTGTTCATATAATTTTTTCAATGTGGATATTTATGTACTAATATGAAAGGTATGTTACCTATTATCTAGAGTTGTTATGTTTTCCGTCTATTCATTTCTTGTATATGAAACCTCTAGATTCCATTTCTTAATTTCTATTTCTCAATTTGTTTCTTATTTCTTTGTTTCTTGTAACATAGAACCACATTTTGGAAAACTCTGAACCGATGCTCTGTTGGTAAACCAATACAATTTTTTACAAATGGAAGATTAGAGATTGCTACAAATTAAATATTTTCCTTTTGAATAATGGAAGATGATGAGAAACCTTGTCTTATTTGAGGTTTTGATAAATATCAATTATTTTTTCTGCCAGGCTCGAAGATCCTGATGCGATGGAGGTGAAGGATTTTGTTTAGAAACAAGCAGCCTTAACTGAATCTGTACTACATAGTTGTGAGATAAGAGAGAAACTTAGAGAGTGCATCACAATTTTTTTTAACCATCCTATATATGGCCATCCATCCAAACATGGTGATAAGTACTTCTATTTCTTTAACTCTGGGATCCAAGCACAGAGTGTCCTGTATGTCCAGGTATACTTCAAAATTATGAGAAGAGATTGATGGACGTAGTTTGTGAAGGCATTGTTTAAAGGCTTATGATCAACTTTTTTGTGAAAATTTAATGTAATTTGTAAAAATTTGATTTGTTTCCTGAACGCATTTTAGTTATTTGTTAATAATTTGGTAGGATTGTTCTTCCTTTGTTTCTTTATTTCTTCTTCCTCCTTTTTGCATGTTGGTTGGGGACTTAAAATATGATTTGATTTCTATTTTCTAAATTTATGATATTTAGGAAAATCTGGAAGTAGAAGCAGAGGTATTTCTTGACCCTAACAAGCTAAGTGAAGATGGATCAGTGGCATTGAATATTTATGCTATGAGTGAAAATGAAGAATTATTGGTAGTTGGCTTAAGCAATAATGATAGTGACTGGGTGAATATCAATGCTATTCGGGTGTCATTAAGTGTACATATCTTGATTCTCTTTCATGGGTAATTTTTCCGACCACTTACTAAACATATGTCAATCATTTCATGAGTATGCATTTGAAAGTACTTAACCAGGATATATATATATATATATATATATATATATATATTTGTAAGTAGTATATCTTGGCCATGAATCTTAGAGTTGGATCTTGTTAGTTCCTATGATGGTCAATGTAACCAAGTCCTTTGATTCTCTTATTCAGTTGTTGTTTTCAATAACAAATTTGGTGTGACCATATTCTATTCTTGGGGTTGAACATATTTTTGGGTTGACCATATTATATGCTTGGGGCTGACCATATTCCACATGTATAAATTTTTTTTAACTATACCGAATCCCATCAGTCATCCAACGAGCTATGGCCCTAGTCCAATGACGTTTCCATAAGTCCGACAAGAGCAATTCATCGGACGCCATCATAAAACTAACTAGAACTCGTCGAAAATATGATAACCTAAGCATTGCAAAAATGACAAGGTGAAGTTGGCAAATCCAGAATTCACTGTCAGAGCAACAACTAAAGATTCATCAGACATTCAACACGTCTCCATCGGAAATATGAGAAAGCATTCCTGGTGTCATCAGGAAAGAGAAGTCGTATTTTCGATAAGATGGGAGTCTAAAATTCTATGGGGTTCGGCATGTCGTTGAATATCTAATGATATGCCACCGACGACAAAACAAATTGTTGTTTTTGAATTACTGACAGGCTTTTGTCTAATTTTAGACATGGAACACGTTGGATTATGGGCTCAAATTCTGTTGTGGTCCTTGGAATTATGTCCTAAAGTGAGAGGGATTTACATCCTGTAAGTGGATCAGGAATGCATCATCCTTGGACTGATGTCCTAAAGTGAGAGGGATTTACCATCCTGTAAATGGCTCAGGATCGCATCATCCTTGGACTTGTGTCGTAACGTGAGAGGGATTGACCATCCCATAAGTGGCTTAGGATTGCATCATCCTTGGAATTGTGTTTGAAAGTGAGAGGGATTAAACATCCCATAAGTGGCTCAGGATTTCATCATACTTGGATTTATGTCCTAAAGTGAGAGGAATTGACCATCCCGTAAGTGTCCCAGGATTGAATCATCCTTGGACCTATGCCTTAAAGTGATAGGGATTGACCATCCCATAAATGTCTATGGATTGCATAATCCTTCAACCTATTTCCTAAAGTGACAGGGATTGACCATCTTATAAGTGGATTAGTTGAGGATTGCATCGTCTTTGGGCCTATGTCCTAAATTGATAGGGTTTGACCATCCTGTAAGAGGCTCATAGGAGGATTGCATTGTCCTTAGACCTAATTCCTAAAGTGATAGGAATTGATCATCCCATAACTGGATAATGTGTGTTGTAGGTTATGTTGTTTGTGATGATAATGTTGATCAACAGATCAAGTGTTTCTACACTAATACATTTGGGCATATGTTTCCATGAAATATTTCCATGTTTTGAACATTCGTGGATTAATACTTCATTTTTTTATCATGGCAAAAAACTGTGGAAATATCGAAGTTTTTTAATTTTCAACGAAATTTTGTCTCTATATTGACAATATATGGCTATCTTTGCACAACCTCCAAGCCAATGCCATCTTTCAACTGATCATGGTTGTTTACACACGGTTCAACTCATGCATTTTTGTTCACATCTAACTAAGAAGATATCGCTATTTGCATATGATGATGATGATGATGATGATGATGATGATGATGACAACGAAGATGATGACGAAGATGATGATGAAGATGATGACAATGATAATTAAAATGATGGTGATGATGATGATGATGATGAAGAAGATGATAATCATGATAATCAATATGCTGATGAATTGGATGCCAATGATGTTGATGATTAATATGATGATGAAGATTATGAAGATTATGATTATGATGATGATGATAAGGAAGATGATGATGATCATGATGATCATGATAATGATGACAATGACGACAATGATGATGATTATGAAGAAGATGATGATGATATTGATGAAGACAACGATGACGATGGTGATGACGATGATATGGATGATGATCGGGATAATGATGATGATAATCATCATCGTTGTTGTCTTCATCATCATCATGATCATCATGATCATCATCATCGTGTTTGTCCTTGAAGGGACTTATGTATAGGATCTCACTATAAGAAATGCAACCAATACACATTATGACAAAATCCTAGTTAAACTAAATTAAATTAAATTAAACTACACTAAATTAAAAACATGGATTTGTTTAACTATAATTAATTTAAAATGCAACAAAATATAAAATATGCAAATAAAAAAAACCCAAAATAAACTAAACAAAAGATAAATATGAAAAATAAAAAAACAAAACAAAATACAAAATATATAATATGCAAATAAACAAACAAAAAAGCACAGAATTCAAAAACACCGTGCACTAGCTCGTTAGCATTCAAAAACACCTGCATGGGATCTGCTCTGGCTCCCATTTGGGGATTTTCGATTTTGAACTTTCACTGAAGGATTTGTATTAGACTATGATTTTTTTTTTATAGGAAGGGTGGGCGAAGGACTTTTCCTATTAGTGCATCATCCACTCCCTTCACATGTGAGCCCATGCTTCTAGAAACACCTGCCCCGCCTCCAGAATGGCAGCAATGTTTAGACCTTCAGGTTCGTTTCATACTATGTTTTTCTTGATTGCATATTGTGTTTTTATTTTATTTATGGTATTTTTTTCGTTGTTGTGGATGTGGTGGACATGAAATGGCTCAAATATCCTTGCAAGAATGAAGCACTAGTTGTCCAGGTGAACTTGGGAAATTCAATGTGAGAAATAAAACCAACAGTCATCGAGGAAAAGGAACAAGAAAATGAGATATTTTAATGCTGAAATGCCTATGTTTGCTTGTTTTCATTTCACCTTTGGGGGGTAATTGATCACTATGAGCTATATGATTGCAGGCTATGCTCTGAATCGTAAAGATGAAGAGGCTCTCAACATGCGTTGGAAAGCATTGATGATGGGGATGAGGCCGAATGATTTTACTTTCTCGACGATGATTCTGATTTGTACAAACATCAAGGATTATGATCAGGGTAAGCAAGTTGATATCCCCACTAGAAAATATGGATTTGATTCAAATAATTTTGTGGGTATTTATCTAGTTGGCATGTCTACAAAATGTGGGTTTGTTTCTAGTTTTGTTCATTCTTTTTGGGCATCACGTCAAAATTCCCATGAATTGATAGTTCAAATATAGACTGTGAATGTTTTTAATAGGATATGTAAGTGGCTATTGTGTTGATTATAATACAATAACTGGTGCTCTGTGGACTCGTAAACCCAATTCTCTTAGGTTCTAAGATAACTCCATGCAATGTTTTTTCTTTAAAGGGCCACCAGTTATTCTATTTGAGAGGAATCTATGTTGGTTGTTACCATTTTAGCAACCATTTCAAAAACTAGGCTGTAATAGCCATATATCAACACACTTCCACCTGCTTCCTACAGTCTGCAATAAACTGCAAATTGTCAAACTTTGACTACCCTCCCTACTTGCAACCACATTAAACACCCACGGGGTCTTCACTTAGTGAACCTCTCACATAACACGTGCGATCATGGAATATTAAAGAATACCCTTAATTTCTAGAGATATTGACCCAAACTCTTTTTGTTGAAACTCCCTCCCAATACTTAAAACCTCCTTCCCATCCCTTTTTATACCTCAATCCTTGTAAACCACCCTACCCACCCCCACCTTAAACCCCTCATCCCTCCCAATACCTACAATTTATTGGTTCAATTTTTGATAATTTTAAAACCCACAATATGAACTAACATGATAGGATATTGGTCAACAAGTGAATCCCCCATGTAAACAACGAACTGAATCAAAGGTTAATTATTAGTTGGATGGTGATATTATTTAAGAGAGTTAAATAAAGTCTAAAAATTTAAATTATTTGCATAGCTACAAGTCTAGAACATACATTTGGTGGATGTCCTATATTGCTAAGAATAGTGTTCAAGGTTTGGAGTGGTGTGGTTTACATTGAATGCAAAGATAAAACTCTTATAAAACTTACATTGGTAACCTTTACTACTACTATAAAATTGTCATAATTAGAACTGCCATATTGTATTATTGCTGCTATATTTATATGAGTCCTCATACTTGAATGGAAGGTTATTGGTTGGTTAAATACTGCAATTGAGTTGTATATGGTTACATGGCTAATGATCTCTTGTATTCTAAAGTGCTATTGGATGACCTTGCTCCTAATTCCATATATCTTGAATTTAATACATTGACTTTATATAATTTACATTTGCATATATAAGAACTAAATCAACTTAGTATGTCTTCTTCATTCATAGAAGTGATTGATTGAAAGGCACTGGTCACTAATACAATTGTGTAGAAGATATAGTTGTTTGTCCTTGTAATTAAATAGAAAGAAGGTTCCCTGCAACCAAATGCATTTTCCATGGCAATAGAGTCCATGGCTAAGTTGCCGGAAAGACCAGAATAGGTGTCGTTCCATGAGAATTTTGGTACATAAGTATGTGGTAGACACTAGAAGTGTGTTACCAATTACCACTACCAGCCATAAAGAGAGGTCCAATGGAAAACTGTTTCCCCATATCATGAAACTTAGGTCCACAACTGTAAGTGGAATTGATTTAAATTCATCGCAATTAAATTTGTGGCACTAATGTGAACTTCCCTAGCCATTATTTGACTAGAATTCAATAAACCCTTTTTCAAAGCTAATATTAAATGTCAAACTGGAGGCAAGGGAATACTGATTTTAAAGGGAAATATGCAGTAATAGGAAGAAGATAGAGATTACCAAGAAAGGAAAGACCAAGGAATATTATAGTCAAACAAAAAATATGTTGAGAGAGAAACCAACCTTAGTGAGTTTTGCTTGTGAGTGATCAACTGTAGGAGATGTAGATTTAGTAGGGGCAACATGACCATTTACAACATTATTGATAATTGCATCTGCAGAAGGATCGAGTGTGTTTCCACCATCCTTATTTTTTTTAGTTTCCATAAGCTCCACCTCCTTCTCTTCTATCAACTGAACCATAAGAGGTTAGCATGCATAGATATGCCTACAAATTCATACATCTCAAATGCAGTTTCTTACTAATATAATTTCCTTCATAACAACCAACTGAAATATCTAATTGTGGCAAAAAACAAGCAGAAGTTGTGAAGAGAATTCTTGTACTATTGTTTAGTACTCTTATTTGATGATTATGGATGGTTGATTGGATGTCTTTGATACCTGATTCTTGGTCAATGGATATCATCTTCAATTATTTATTTTATTGTTGATTGGGATATATTTCAGTGATGTAGGTTTTGATATCATCTCCTCCAGCATTGGTGGCGTATCAGACGTCATAGGTGTCAACTGGATGCACTACAATTCAATGAAACCCTGAGTACGGTTGTTAGTTTTTCTTTGATAATGGAAATTTTTTGGAGTTTGAATCCCAAATTTTCTATATAAAACTGGTTTTGTTTTCTTGGAGTGCTTTTGAGGCTACTGAGTGGAGCTTTGTATCAATTGTGGAATGCCAGAGCTTGTCTTGAGCTGTACATGCATAGTTGCTTTGAGTAATTAGTGAGACATTGACCCCAGCCATAACATTCTCAGTATAAACTAATGAAATCCCATTTCATGCCTCAATTCTTCCAAATTCTAAGTGTAGGAAAGCGTTGTGATAGAAGAACACAATATTCCCTCTGCGTTTTGTCGTTTCTTGTGTCCAAGATGGCAGAATATTCTAACAGGAGGAAAAGAAGTAGCAATGAGTTCTACCTTGGAGTGCTTCCTAAGAAGAAACCCAAGCCTAAACCTGAGGAGAACAAATTCATGTTTAGGGTTTTTCTTCTTAATGGTTTGAATTTAAATCTGCAGTTAGAGGATTTCGTTGAAAAGATGTCAGTCGTCAAGTTTGTAAGGACTGATAGGAGAAAAGATGAGAAATAAATAATAGAAAAGGGGTCAAGAAAGATCCACTGGGGTCCCCAAGTCTATGTGGAATATCCAATGGGAGAATGAATAAAGATGGAAACATCTTATGCAATGATTCTCACAACAAGCCCATACTCGTAGCTCTGCAGGTTCATCTCTAAACTTCATCCCCTAAAATTTTATATTAAATAGAATTATTTTATTTTTATTTATTTGATTTCTGATTGGACTATATTTCAGTGACATATTTTTTCATATCATCTCCTCCAATGTTGGCAGCGTATCAAACGTCATAGGTGTCAGCTGGATGTACTACAATTCAATTAAACCCTAAGTACGGTTGTTAGTTTTTCTTTGATAATGGAATTTTTTTCAGTTTGAAGCCTGAATGTTCTATAGCAAACTGTTTTTGTTTGATCAGAGTGTTTTTGAGGCTACTGAGCGGAGCTTTGTAGCAATTGTGGAATGCTAGAGCTTGTCTTGAGTTGTACATGCATAATTGCTTTGATTAATTAGCGAGACATCAACCCCAACCATACCATTCTTTGTATAAACTAATGAAATCTCATTGCATGCATCAATTCTTGCAAATTCTATGTGTAGGCAAGCATTGTGATAGAAGAAAACAATATTCCCTCTGCAGTTTGCCATTTTTTGTGTCCTAGATGGTAGAATATTCTACTAGGAGGAAAAGAAGAAACAATGAGGGATACCTTCGAGTTCTTCCTAAGAACAAACCCAATCTTGAACTTGTGGATAACAAACTCATGTTCAGGGTTTTTCTTCTTAATGGTTTGAATTTAACTCTACAGTTGGAGGATGTCGTTGAAAAGATGTCAGCCGCTGAGTTTGTAAGGACTGTTAGGAGAAAAATTGAGAAATAAATAATAGAAAAGGGGTCAAGAAACATCCACTGGGGTCCCCAAGTCTATGTGGAATATGCAATGGGAGAATGAATAATGATGGAAACATCATATGCAATTATTCTCAAAACAAGCCCATGCTTGCTACTCTACAGGCTCATCCATGAAATTCCTCCCCTAAACTATTTCTTTAGTTTTTTTATAAGTAAAAAAAAACTGTATTTATATGTGTGCTACAAAATCATTCCATGCGCTCATCAAAGTGCATTCTGTTAGAACAAATATTTCCATAACTAAATTTTATTTACTGGAAAGTTTTTTTTTAGTAACTAGGGGAATCAGCAACCAGAGCTGGATTGGTACTCGCGTGACACGAGGTTCAAGGATCCATTTCTACTACCACTATACCCCTAGGTTCTCTACACCCACCGCAAGACATGGGACATAGGTAAACCTGGGTGGGATTTGATCTTGTGACCTCCAATTTACAACAAGTGACTTCATAACAATTGAATAGCCAATGAGCCACCCCCACGCGGGATATTATTTACTGAAAAGTTAACATTTCATATATAACAAAGATTTATCTAGAGTATTTATTGACATTTTATTCATATAGTAAGACAACATGAATGTTTCCTCTATTTTCTATTGTATATTGTTTGATAGGATGGTTTAACGGTGTCCACAAATTTTATAGTAAAAACCTATTTATATGTGTATTTAATATATTTATGTCTTAAAATTTAAAATTTGTGTGTTGTTTTTGTTTTAATACAATGGTTAAAGATATATTGTCGAATACAAACACAATTTTCCACATCAGTGAGATAACGGTATTGTAATATAGCATTTCAATGCGAGTTGATATTGTGTTGGAAAATGTGTGCTAGATAGATTGATTGTTGATTTCATTCATAGGACATGTGGAATGTGACTCTAGAACCACATCTCTTGGTGGAATTACCCCAAGAACACACTTTCCAGACATCATTAGCTGATTTAATTGTAAGCCCATTTTTGGAAGTATTTTGATATTTTCCATGCCTAGAAAAATGACTACTTGTGTACAGGTCTAGGAATGGATTATTTATTTAATTTATAAATTTAATTACCAGACAACACAATGGTTTTATGTTTATTAGGACAACTCTTTGCAAGTGGTATGGTCCAATGGACCTGGTAAAAGGCGATTGATAAGGTAAGGGTTCTTGCATTTCCTACATTCTCCCTAGGCAATAATATTTTATATGACTTGCTTGTACCTGTTGTATAATATAACTTTGCTATTTTCATTTCTAGCCTCTTCATCATGCTTCATATCCAATGTTTGTATAGAAACATAAGAATATCAGACTTAATTGTCATTGATGTGTTATTTTTGTACCATTCCTTGCTTCTAGCACTCACATGTTCTCTCTGTGCATTTCCCACCTCTATTTTTTAACCACTTTCCCTCTATCAGAACTGTTTGTTTTCAGATTTTGGCTCCATTTCTTCATCATTTATTTCAATTACTATTCAAAATTGTGTTTTATTTTTCATTTTCTACCAAAATCTTGGAATTTTTTGTTCCCATTTATTTTCTACGAAACCAAAATATTGCACGAGAAGCCTTTTTTGGGTGGAAATGGAGGTGCTTTTCTTGTCGTCCAAACTTCTTCCAACCTTTTCATGGGGAAGAGAAGTCTCGAGCCCTAAAACCTAGTAAGCGCAATTATCCTTTATCCTCCATCTATGAAGCTACCATTTGTAGTTATGTTACAAGTGTATTATGATAGATTTCTTGGTTTGGCATGGGAAGCTTTGTTGGGGTTGAAACAAGGGTATATTTCCATTCTATAGCATTTGTCTTGTAGTAATAATTTTTAGGAATTGCGGTGACATTGCCACCTCATGGCTCTTGTTTAACAAATATATAATGTCTAGTTTAGGATTTTCGTATTGAATATTTCTGAAGTGGATCTAGTTATTAGGGAGCAGATTGGGTTTGAACTTTGAACCATTCAACACTATCTACTCTTAATCACTAAAGCCTCCATGAGATCCTCAATTGACCACATCTTCCTAACTTGGATTTGTTAGGCACTAATAAAAGCTTTTATGCCATTTTAAATATTAATTCATATTTCATTTTCTGTTTTATAAGATTTGAAAATTTCTGTCATTTACATGTATTAAACTCATCCCTAAAAAATCAAATCACATGGTAGGTTTTCCCCACTTTGTGGATCAGAATTACCTTCTAGAAATCTGCTTTGTATCGATGACTAAATCTGGTCTAAAACATAATTAAAAGGTCCATGAGACTGCACATCAATCACAAGCACTTATTGAAGATCCAAAACCATGGAAAGGAATGTGCCTTTCCACGGTTTTTTAATTCTTTTTAAACCTCCAGGTTACATCGCAATATCTCCAAACTTTCATCATGGGTATTACAAAACCGTCTAAATACTAGGTGCCTTTCCACGAATACCATTTCTATAGTGACACAGTTTCATTAAAGTGGAGAAGTCAGTCATGCTAGCCTTCACTTCCAAGTTTCCAATAAATTTGTTTCAATGACGAGCAATGTTTGTGATTCAAAGGAACCAGAGATCAAACCAAGTACACTAAGCAATGATTATGGGGCATGATTTCTTCTCCTAATTTACAAATGAATATCTACTTGTGTACTAGGATTAATGGAAAAATATGAAGGAGAGCCTTGAAAAAACCCTTATGGACTGATTAAAGGACATCCTTGAGGCATGCATTTCAATAACAGAATTAGAGTTGTTGTGTGATCATTTTAGAGAACATATATCCAACCTATTGATATTGCAGATTTAAAAGGATTGACGCATAGCTTCATGCAGTAATTCCTAATCTTGGCACTAAGGTAAAGAGAAATGTTAGCACACTTTTAAAGGTAGTTTGGGACCTTATTAAAG